>CM038681.1:487295648-487348148 GCA_021605205.1 Aegilops longissima | reverse complement strand
AGCAGTAGCAGCAGTAGCAGCAGTAGGAGCAGTAGGAGCAGTAGTAGCAGTAGTAGCAGTAGTAGCAATAGTATAAGTAGTAGTAGTAGCTCGACTAGTGTCGGGGATATACCCCGCGGTATGACACGGCCGGAAGTATGACCCAACCGGACTTGGCGCTTCACCGATGACCCGCCGGAGGACTGGCGACTCACGGGTCTGGCGGCTCACTGGTCAGACAACTCACGAGCCTGACGACTCACGGATGACCCCGACGGCGGGTCAGATAGAAGACTAGGCCCAAGGCCCAGAAGGCCGGTTTATGTTATGATGGGCCGGCTTAAGAGGAAAGCGTAAGGAATATTTCCTTACAAAGGAAGCAAGACTAGGACTCCACTTGTAATTGAGTAATCCTAATCCTACTACGACTAGTCATGTAACCCGCCCCTTCAACTTATATAAGGAGGAGCAGAGCACCCCAAGAAGGAACAAGAAACAATAATCTCTAGGGCTAGACACAACTAAAGGGGAGCCGGCTTATGCGGCGTCTCCCTGATGAGCATAATGAGATCTAGCCACAAACAACATGTAGGGCTATTACCGGATGATGTTTTCCGGGGCCCGAAGCTGTCTAAATCCTCGTCTTATGTTGCGTCTCTCATCCCGCTCAACCCCTCTCCAGCTACCACATAGATGCGTTGGCCTCGCGACTAAGTCATGACACTAAGGACTTCTGCCGTGACAAAACCACGACAGTTGGCGCCCACCGTGGGGCTTGCCCACGGTGGTGTTGAGTTCTTGAAGGGATTTCTTCAGGGATCAAGAAACTCGCGAATGAATGGACGAAGAAGAGCCGGCGCGAAGCAATCATGCAGCGTAACTCGGGGTCAGACAACCTTGGGCTGAGCCGGCAATCTTTCGCCGTGTTAAAATCAGAAACATGATTAAGGTTTGGATCCGTCAGATACAAGATTTGAGTTCAAGTAATATTAGGGTTTGGTGGTGTACACCGCCGCCAGTCTTTGAAACCGATCGATTTTTTTGCTGCCGTGGTCGTATTGCGGATTTCCATCGTCTGGTTGACACCGAGTCCGAGACAAAGGCCTACTTCAAGGGTAAATTCATCTACATCGTTACTACTCTGAGACCGACAGAAGTACTGTTTGTACACGCACGAACAATTTGTTCTGGCTGCAGTCCTCGGCCAAGGTTCAATCACGAGTCACCTCCGCGTTGCACAGAAGGCAGAGACGTGCTCGCATCCATCAAAACCGCAAGTCATCTATTTAAAAATTCCTAAGAAGATCAATCACCGAGGTGTATTAAGGCCCTGTTTGATTCCAAATAAGTCACCAACTTATAAGTCGAAAAGTGAAAAAAGTGACTTATTTTGCCAAACAGACCCGACTTATAAGTCATCTCAACTTATAAGTCATAAGTTGCTCCACCCCAATTTAAAATTTATAAGTCACCCCTTTTACGTGGGTCCTACCATATGTATGATGTTGATTGGTGTGGGTAGGGGTGTCAGGTAACTTATAAGTCAGGTGATAACCAAACGGGCGTGACTTATAAGTAACTGGTTTTAAGTCACCTGACTTATAAGTCGGGTGACTTATTGTAACCAAACATGCCCTAAGTTGAAGCGTTCTGTTTGCACAAAAAATTGAGATACCAGTTGAGAGTATGCTGCCAACGAGACTTTCAAGAAAGCTTTCGCGTGGTCACAAGGGACAAGCCATCAAGCAGTCAATATACAAAGGCAAAACTGGGTACATCCATTGATCCATCAGCACGAGGAGATAGTGCTAAAAACAATGATCCGTTAGCACGAGAGAAAAAGTCAAATCAACTACGAATCGGAGGAGGATTTGGTCATGGGTGCATATCGACTCCGAGTCGTTTCAAACCTCGCTCAGGCCTGTACCTGCTCCGCTCCGCCTCCGCTTCGCGCTGGCCGTACCTGCTCCGCCAGAAAGCTTCCGCTGTAATACGCCTCCACAAAGCCGCCGCAGCTCCTGCTGAGTTGCCGGACCAGCCCACCGCTCCACCGCTGCCGTCCCGCGCTGAGTCGCCGGACCGGCCCTCTATTCCCATGTTGAGCCGGCCGGCCGCCGTCGCCTCAGCTCCACCCGGCTGCCTCCGCTTCACGCTGCCCCCACTGTTTTAAATCGCCTTCGACTCCGGCACGAGCCGCCGTCGCCGTCCGTTTCTGCCACCGTGTATAGCGGCTCTGCTATGCTGCTTATTTTCCCTCCGAGTCGCTGGCGCGGATGCATGGCCGGCGATGAATAGACTGACTATATGTCCGCGGCGCGTAGCAGGACCAATATTGTTAGGATCTAACTCGCGAATCATTCCATTACAGAAAATCAAGCTCGGGTACAAGGGAATTGAGGAGGGGGGAAGGAGAAGAACAGGAGGTAGGGGGAGAGAGAGGAGCCGCCGTTGTCGTTCCGTGATCCAAGGCCGGATGGTCCGTTCGCTCCTTCTCCTTCGGGTACTTGTAGTTGACAGCAATTGCTTGTGTATAGCCGGGCCGGCCCACGTACGAGTCCGCTGCCAAGCCCACGTACGAGTGCGCGTAGGGAAGGTCCCTAACTTGCCCCCAAGCCGCTATCACGAAGAGTTTGCCAGGATCCCATGGTGCTTGAAGATTTTTGATCATGTCCGGGTCGCCATGGTAGTTGTCACGGTAACAGCCATGGTTGAGGTGGACTTGGGCAAGCTCGGAGAAGTAGTCGGGGTTGAGGTAGTAGTGGTCATGGCAGATGGGTACCCGGTTGAAGTAGGTGTTGTGCTTGATGGAAACCTTGGTGAAGAAGGCGATAGAGAAGTAGCCGTCATAGTCGAAGCCGAAGTAGTACTTGCGGCCGATCAAGCCTTGCGTGGAGACAGTGGTGAAGGCGATGACGCCGCCACCGAGGATGTAGCCATTGTCATCATAGTTGTGGTCGAAGCTGAGGCGACACTCGTGGACGATGAAGCCTTGCGCGAAGACGACATCGACGGTGATGACACTCCTCCCTTCTTGAAAATGATCTTGATTGTAGCAGGTAGAGAACGTCATACCACTCATGGCCAGTGCACTACTGCTGATAACCATCGCCATTAGAATCCGACTGCGAATATGTTGTACCATCGGACATGCCGAAGGGCGAGATATCACCATAATATTTTGAAGTGTCCTCGGGATATTGTTGGTCGTCACTGGATCCCAAAGGTGTTGACGAAGAACACCGGATAATTGTGCAGACCACCTATGATCAAATATTTCTTCTTCGCCCAAAGAGGCCATAAACTTTCGAATCGAACGGAGGAATGCTTGATGATTGTAATCCCGAGGCATTGACTGCCCAAGAATTTGTATATGCTCGAAGGTTTCCTACCGTAACATCTGTACATGGAAGTAATGGCCACTCAAGCTGCAACACCATCAATGTGCTACTAGCTCTCATGCACAAAGGGTGCAGCCCGAGTTTTATTCCATAAGAAATTGTTTCATTAGCACTGCTCCATATCAATCATAAGCGACCAAATCCCTCCATGTGAGTGCACTATATAGTCTGGATAAAATTGTATGCCTCTCGTAGTTCGCTGCCTCCCTAGAAATAGCTGCTGGCCTGAAACACGTAAGGTAACCTGCATGTGCAAGAAGGGTTCCAATGCAATATATTTCTGTACCATCGCTAGACTGAAACTTGCTTGTTTAGACAGATTAACATCTGCTATTACACGATCCAGAGGGCGCCTGACCGCAACTCGCACCCGCAAACAACGTAGGACTCTTCCATGGAGTTCGACATATGATAAGAAATAAGAGGGGAACCCACATCTTTGAATTGCAACCAAACTAGCCAACACCGAACCCTGAAACTTCATGTGGTTGGCGACTTGTACCGAATGTGGTTTCGATGTGCACTTTGCAAGCACCACCAGGATTTTCTCATGAGATTGGGATCACTAGAACCAGGAGCGCCAGTTGAAATTCCACTTCCGGCAGATCCGCCATCGCTGCACTACTTGGCAATTGCTTGAAGATGATGAACATAGTAGTTTCAGGTGCACACTTTGGCGACATCTCAAGAATTCTGTCGGAAAATTCAGAGTACCAAAAAATGATGCATCACATAAGAAATTTTCGCCATGTGTACCTCGATTCATGAGCCTCATGAAAGCTATCAAACGACGGCCATGGGCATGGTCTCGACATACAAGAAATGAGATAAGTTGTTTGCATAACAATTAGGTTGCATCACCAACTTGTAGAGGATCACCATATCCGAGCGACAACTGAACTGGTGTAGATCGACAAATGGAACTTCATGCGATCGACTACAATCGAAAGGGTCGGATAGTCTACATCTGAAAGGACAGAGAGTTCCTCCAAGGATGTCTTTCGAAACCTGTAGAAATATCCAACGCCCAGCTCGAACGGATTGGGTAAAGTGTTTCTCGGTGTTCTGTCTCGCTGCACATTTGGTTGCACAATCCGATCGATATGAAGACTTGACTGATTGAGAGGATGCCATTTTTCCGATCGAGGACACAACAAGGCTGAACCCAATTGTACACTCAAGCTGCATCTCCGGATCTGGAAAATAATGAACAGGCTCCTCCCGGAAACATCTCGAACATCAACCTAAGTAACTAAGGACTCAAGCAGGGACCTCCATTTGATTGACAATGTATCCTGGATATGGCCTTTCCGAGTAGATTGTGTTCGGCAGAGGTGTGAATGACGGCCACGGACTTGGCCTGCAGAGGTGTCCCATGTAATTGATCCGCACATCACCTGGTTTGTCTGCCATGGTGTCGGTGGTGGTTGCCACGGAGGAAACAACCTTCGCCGAGAAGTTGTTGATGCCGATGGAGGGTGTTGCCTGCACCGGAATGAGCTGCGTGACCTCCTTGGGGTTGAGGTTGACCACGGGCTCGGGATGGACGGTGGTGGCGCCATCCTGGACCTCGTCGACGCGGGTGCCGGTATCGACCTGCGTTGAGCACCTCGTCGAACAGGTGATGTGCTCCATCTCGGTGTAGGTCGGGGATGCGTCAGGGGCGACCTCAAGGATCTCCTGGACCTCGGCGGTGAAGCAGTAGACGTCAGGGGTGACCGCAACGACAGGGGCGTCGATGGAGAGGCCACCATCGGAGGCCACGACGGCGGAGCACGTCGGCGGCGGCGGCGGAGCTCTGTGGAGGCTTGGCGGGCAGGGCTGCCGGAGTTGAGCTGCCTATCGAACTCGTCGTACAACGCCCTAGTCTCAGCCCTGAGTTTGTCTAGGTAGGCCTTCAGCTCGAATTCATGGTGGCGGTGTAGGGAAAAGTGGGGAAAAATTTGGGATGGATTTTGGACGAACTCGTGAGGACTTGCGGCAAATCGGAAGGGTGGAGGGAGGCTCGATACCACGATGTTAGGATCTAACTCATGAATCACTCCATTACAGAAATCAAGCTCGGGTACAAGGGAATTGAGGAGGGGGAAGGAGAAGAACAGGAGGTAGGGGAGAGAGAGGAGTCGCCGCTGCCGCCCATGATCCAAGCCCGGATGGTCCGTTCACGCTTCTCCTTCGTGTACTTGTAGTTGACAGCAATTGCTTGTGTATAGCGGGCCGCCCACGTCTGAGTCCGCTGCCAAGCCCACGACGAAAAGCGCGTGGGAAGGTCCCTAACAAATATCAAGCAATGGATGCATCGTTTGACCAAATCAACATTTTCTACAACATGGACGATGTATTAAAAAAATGCAAGCACCACCGGTCCTAGTTAGTGACCAGGACAGGACAAAAAAAGAATATGGCCACGACCAGCAAACAGAGCCGGCCACGATCCACGATACACAGGTCAATTACCTAATGGTTAAAGTATGATCCGGTTCTCGCGCGCTATCATTGGCGGTCGCGTTTACATCTGCGCTATGTCAAATTGCTTAACGGATGTGCGCAAATCGCCGCCTCAGCGGTCCGGTCTACATCAACTCACCGGGACCGCGCCTGCAGTCGGTTCATTTGACCGTGCATGCGCCGACTCAACGTCCGCGCCCATGGCCGACTCGTCTATCCGCACAACTTACAACGCCGCGGCCGACTCACGCGTCCGCTCTGTCTTCTAAATGTCGTGGTTGACTCCAACATATATATCAACAAATCAGAGCCACGTCTGCTCACACAAGCTGTCCAATGGACATATGTGAGCCGCCCTCGCTGTGTTGAGCCGCCCTTACCGCTTTGAGCCGCCGGGGTTATATTAAGTCGCCGGTCTTCCTGAGCCACCGAAACTATATTGAGTCGCTGGTCTGCCTGAGCCACCTCTGTCGCGATAAACGGATCATCCTCGTCCAAATAAATCAGGTGATATCCATTCAAGTTTGTTTTATTATCACATGTTGTTTTTGTCAAAGAACAAGTTTATCTTTGCCTTCGTCTGCAATATTGTTTATGCAGGGCAATTATTTATGACAAAAAGTGATATTATACCGCGGAGATGGAGGCACGCCAACATATTTTGGCACAGGTGATCGTCGTTACTCAACGGACTCCTGCACCGGCTTACAACGCCGTGGCCGTCTCTCGCGACCGCGCAGGTTTATAATTCCGTGGCTGTCTCTCGCGACCACGCCGGCTTACAATGAGGAGGACAACTTGCCCGTCTGCACCAGCTTACAACACCGCGGCCGACTCATCTATCCAAGCCGTCATTGATGCTGCGGTCGTCTTTACTGTCCGTCTCTCGCGGCCTGGTCTACATCAACACACTGGGCCGCCTCTGTCTGCGTGAGCTGTTCATTGAGTATGAGCAAGTCACTACTTGGGAAGCCCGGTTTCTCTTCCAACAAATTGGAGGCAAATTATCATATATTATCAGCCGCCGTCTGCACTGGATGGTTCAATGGGCAGGCGCACAAGTCGCCGCACACTACAGTTTGGTTAACTTCAAACAACCAGTTGGAAGGAGCCATTGGCCGAGTTGCTGACACGGCTCATACGGGATCATTTATAACCCGCTGCAGTCACCTCAACCTTCTGTAGGTTCACATCACGCTATCACCGCCAATGATATACACCTCCTGCTATGGTCAAATATGGAGAATCTCAAGCCAACTCCTCGAGGCGTCTTGAGACTCGAGGGCTACAATGGTATGACTCGGCAAAATTAGTCGGTTTCAATAAATTCAAGAACTCCGGGTCATTAAAGGGAAAACTAACTCGGGCCCCGGAAATTACTGCTAGATCGATGAAAATTTAAAAGCCGTCAGAAGATTTCCGGCTCAAAATAAGGACTCTGGTTTAAAATCCGGTTCAAGAGACATCTTTCTCCCACAAAGCATCGAAGCTCTCAAATCCGTTCAAAATCCGGCTCAAGGTAAATTTGTCCTCACAAATTTTGAAGCTTTCAAATCCGTTAAAAGTTCCGGTTCAAAAGAATTAATCTCGCAAGTTCGAAGTTCTAAGAAAAATTAAAGGTTGCCAAAAAGAACTTGCTGCCATGATGCGCGGTTCAAACATAGGTATCCTGCCTTACGGCTTATCTTATTATGGTCATTAGGGCTTCGCTCATCGAAAGCACGCTTGTCGGTACCCTCTTGATCATTGCAATGCTAATATATGGTCACTTGGGGGCTTCCTGTTCAAAAATAGGTTGTATTCGAACCAAAGAGAACATAGCTGTCGAAACCCTTTTGATCGGCACACTCCCAAACTCACTAGGGGGCTTATTGATCGTATCTGAATCATAGCTTAACCTCTTTTGGGTCCGACATGGATCGTATTCGAATCAGCGTTGTTAAACAACTCTCAAGGTCATTTGGGGCTTCTCGATCAAACATAGGTCGATTCAACCAAAGAGAATATAGCTGTCGGTACCCTCTTGATCGGCAACGCCAGAGCCATCGGGGCTATATGATCGATTCAATCTTAGGTCAACCCTTTGGACGGTTTTCGATCAGATATTGAATCGAAGCCTTAAAATTTTTAAGTCTTTTTTGTGAACAATTTTGGGTTTGACTTCAGACCTTTTTTGGATTATATCTCAAATGTATATAAGTGTTTTATGCTTAACCCAGCTTGACTTTTGACTATAAGTCGTCAGCTTATGACAATCATCATCTTTGTGGAAGCATTGGCTTCTAAGGATTGTTATCACCCTTATCGCACAGGTCATGTAAACCGGCAAGACAAATTCAATATCACAAGTGGTTATATGTGAGGTATTATGACCCGCCCTGCGGCAAACCGCCAAGGGTTCTTGTGATCTACTTGTGTGCAGGGTAAGACTACATTTGGGTGGTTACCTGCCCTAGCTCTTGACGTTAAGTCGCCAGGGCATATGTTGTTTAAACTCTGTGCAGGATTTGCAGAACTATGACTTATATAAATGCTCAGTCCAAGCTCATCACTAAAATTGGTGTCTCAAAAGGGTTATCAATTATTGATTTTCTCAAGGGCTATAGGCCACCGGGTTACAATAATTCTGGCTTACAATGAATGTGTATTAAGTCGTCATCGGCCAAGAGCTACCAGGTATTTAAACTCCGGATTTACTTGTCAACCGATGAGGTATTCAAATCTTTAATAGCCAAAACTGGCTGGATTTTCATGATGATATTGAATAATTGAGGTTTTCATACCGGATTTTATTATTCAAATCTTGAATAGCCAACACGGCTGGATTTTTATTGTGATTATCAATAACCAGTGTTATGATTGAGGTTTTCAAAGTCGATTTAGCGCAACGGCTATTATTTTTATCAATGGGCATGATTTATTTTACAATGGAGGAAATAGTCCCGAGTCGCTGGAGGCTTACGACCCGGCACTTGGGGGCTACATTGTTCAAATCGAGATTATATCGAATATACAAGTCCCATGTCACTGCCAGCATGCACCATGGCACTTGGGGGCTAATGCAAAGTCATTTTTTGCTCAACTTATTGAAGACCCGACTCATCACATTTTAAATGAGCCGGTCCTTGGAGGCTACCAATTGCTCCTGTCGGAAATTCAAGGTACACAAGTCTTAATCCATTATATTGAAAGATCCATTATTCAATTGGTAGAGTACAAAGCTCTTAACCTTGTGGACATGGGTTCAAGCCCCATGGTGGAGATTACATCATTTGATGGTATTATCAATGAATCATATACAAAGTCCCAGCTCAAGAATATTCATCGAGCCAGCCCTTGGGGGCTACGTTGTTGCTCAAGTTTACATGATCATATTTACAAAGTCCCCGCTCATTATTGCATAATGATCCGCCCTTGGGGGCTACATCGGTTGAAATCTTTATGAGCATAAAGGCAATTATAAGTCCTGTGTTGCTGCAAGCATGACAACCCGACACTTGGGGCTACAGGTGATATGCATATAAGGGAGGAATAACTTCAAATTATCGGTTTGAGCAAATCAGGTATTATATTATTATCAGAGAAATCTGCAAAGTTTATGACCCAGCGTCATCATAAGATTAACCCGGCATCAGCAACAGTTATGACCCGGTGTTATCAATATTTACAAGCCGGCAATTTTGCTCGCCAGCCTCTACATCTTTAAACCGGCGGATCACCAGATGAATCTTGAGTCCAATATGTTTATCAAGCCGGCGCTTTAGAAGCCGACTCAAGTGGATTATTCTTCACAATATTTTTCTGTGAGAAACCAACATCAGCAAATTGAGTATGAAGCTAGCTTATTGACTCGGATTTTCTAGATGAAGGAGACAATTGGACTTAAGGATAATCAGGTCCTGTCCGAGGAGAATATTTAACCCGGAGCACAAGGAATTACGGATGACCAGGTGCCGGCTTACAAGAATTTTTAACCTGGAACACAATCTGTCAAATTTGTTCTTGTGTTTGTTTTACAGGATCAGTTTAACATGGATAAATCCAAATTAAACTGGGGGTTAATGTCGGGGATATACCCCGCGGTATGACCCGACTGGACTTGGCGCTTCATCGATGACCCGCCGGAGGACTGGCGACTCATGGGTCTGGCGGCTCACTAGTCAGACAACTCACGAGCCTGACGACTCACGGATGACCCCGACGGCGGGTCAGATAGAAGACTAGGCCCAAGGCCCAGAAGGCCGGTTAATGTTATGGTGGGTCGGCTTAAGAGGAAAGCGTAAGGAATATTCCCTTACAAAGGAAGCAAGACTAGGACTCCACTTGTAATTGAGTAATCCTAATCCTACTACGACTAGTCATGTAACCCGCCCCTTCAACTTATATAAAGAGGGGCAGGGCACCCCAAGAAGGAACAAGAAACAATAATCTCTAGGTCTAGACACAACTAAAGGGGAGCCGGCTTATGCGCGTCTCCCTGATGAGCATACTGAGATCTAGCCACAAACAGCATGTAGGGCTATTACCGGATGATGTTTCCCGGGGCCCGAAGCTGTCTAAATCCTTGTCTTATGTTGCGTCTCTCATCCCGCTCAACCCCTCTCAAGCTACCACATAGATGCGTTGGCCTCGCGACTAAGTCATGACACTAAGGACATCTGCCGTGACAAAACCACGACAACTAGCGTTGCACCAGCACCTGCACCTGCTCCTGCACCTGCTCATAGCAGCCCGTCCTCTGTCTCAGACGTGCTCGATGGTGCTTCTTCTTTGGCTGAGCTCGACGCCCTCACGGTATCTGTCACACCGGCCCTCTTTAATAAATGTATAATCTGTCGTTTCTGTTGCCTTTCAGATGTCTCACGTCGCAGACATGTCTTTGCAGGCGACGTAACCCCGTGAACCATATTGTACACCATCGGCGACCAGAAGGAGGACGTGGGGAAGGCAACGATAATGAAGCCGAAGGAACCATTGTTCCACAGTCGGCCGATCCCCCCTGACGTCTTCACGGTTTCCGTGGCCAGTGTCAAACCGGGCCACGAGAATTTGGCTCCTCCGGTACTAGGGGGGATGACGACGAAACCCCGCGGTGGCTTGGCGATTGCAATGGGTGGGTCCTGTTGTGGCCAAAGAGTCTGCTTCGTCTGGAGGCGGCCTGGAGCACACCCACGAGCACGCAGCCTCAGCAAGGTATGAACATCAACACCCCACCTACGAGGTTCACTAACATTGCCCCACTACGGGAGTTTATAAGCAAAATTAAAATCTTCTAAATCCATGGTATATGATTTATCATAAAGATCAAATAAAATAGTGTGAGAATTGCGTGAGGATGTAAATTTAAACCTTCTCACAAAGGAATCAGTTAGGTAACGGTATTGCGGGCACTTATCTGACACGAAGCCCTCAAGATCAGCATTACGCACATACGCGTCAAATTCATCCTTGATTCCTGCTCCAACCATAAACTCCTCTAACGACCATTCACAAGGCCGCACTTGAGCTTCCCTTGGTAGTTCATTATTCGGCTCACATATCGCGAGCCTGGGGCCTTGCTTCCTTGAGGAACCACCTTGGTACATTTTCCTAAACATATTCCCTCCTTTAAAAAAATTCTGAAATTTTTAGTGACTCAAAATAAAAGTGAACCAATCTCAACAAGATTGATAGCAACTACTCCCACAAGTGCCTAGAGACTATATCATGCATTAGAACTACTTGGGACCATATAAATTTGACATGCAAGCTCAAGAACAGGGTCACCTAAGCAGCAAAAATTTGCAATAATAAAGCAATAGAAAAAAACTAATTGGACCGTTGGAGGAGTCACATACCGAAGAAAAATCCCCCAAAACAGTTTTGTGAATGGAACTTTGAGCAAGGAGATCGAAAATGGCGGCAAGATGAGCTAGAACACGGGTTTGAGCTATGGGAGGATTTTTCTGGAGGAAGACGAAATGAGTGGGTGCAGGAATAAGTGGAGGGGCCACGTGGGGTCCACGAGGCAGGGGGCGTGCCCCAGGGGGTGGGCGCGCCATGGACTCTCGTGGCCAGGTGGTGGCCCCCTCTGGTGTGTTCTCAGTGCCAAATATTCTTAAATATTCTACAAAAAATCATATTTCATTTTCGGGACATTGGAGAACTTTTATTTTTGGGGTATTTTTTATTGCAAGAATAATTCAGAAAACAGACAGAAAATACTATTTTTGCTTTATTTAATCTAAATAACATAAAGTAAAAGGAGGGTAGAGAGAGTTGTGCTTTCTAACTTCATCCATCTCAGGCTCATCAAAAGGAATCCACTAACAAGGTTGATCAAGTCTTGTGAACAAACTCTTTCCGAATCGCATGAAACCGGAGAAATTTTGAATAACACTAGGTTACCTCAACGGGGATATGCACATCCCCAAAAATAAGAATATCATATTTCTTCTTGACAGTAGGAAGAGGAAATTCAAAACCTCCAATAGTAATCATTGAAGTTTCCAATAGAATTGATACTGTGGACTTGAGGTTGTTTCCTCGGAAAGTGTACCATATGTTCATTACCATTAACATGAAAAGTGACATTGCCTTTGTTGCAATCAATAACAGCCCCTGCAGTATTCAAAAAGGGTCTACCAAGAATAATAGACATACTATCGTCCTCGGGAATATCAAGAATAACAAAGTCCGCTAAGATAGTAACGTTTGCAACCACAACAGGCACATCCTCACAAATGCCGACATGTATAGCAGTTGATTTATCGACCATTTGCAAAGATATTTCTGTAGGTGTCAAATTATTCAAATCAAGTCTACGATATAAAGAGAGAGGCATAACACTAACACCAGCTCCAAGATCACATAAAGCAGTTTTAACATAGTTTCTCCTAATGGTACTCCTGGATCTCCTAGTTTCTTAGGTATTCCAATATCTTTCATATACTTAGCATAAGGATTCATTCTAAGCAAATCAGTCAAACGCATACGGAAAAAGATAGGTCTAATCATTTCAGCAAAGCACTCAAAATCCTCATCATCCTTTTTCTTGGATGGTTTAGGAGGAAAAGGCATGGGTTTCTGAACCCATGGTTCTCTTTCTTTACCGTGCTTCCTAGCAACAAAGTCTCTTTTATCATAACGTTGATTCTTTGATTGTGGGTTATCAAGATCAACAGCAGGTTCAGTCTCTACATCATTGTCATTGCTAGGTTGAGCATCATCATGAACATCATCATTAATATTATCTCTAGGTTCATGTTCATTACCAGATTGTGTTTCAGCATCAGAAATAGAAATATCAATGGGATTCTCAGGTGTGTCAACAACAGGTTCACTAGAAGCATGCAAAGTCCTATCATTTTTCTTTTTCTTCTTTTTAGAAGGACTAGGTGCATCAACATTAGTTCTCTGAAAATCTTGCTCAATTCTCTTAGGGTGGCCCTCAGGATACAAAGGTTCCTGAGTCATTTTACCCCCTCTAGTCATAACTCTAACAACATTATCATTTTTCTTATTATTTAATTCATTGAGCAAATCGTTTTGAGCTTTAAGCACTTGTTCTAATTGAGTGGTAACCATAGAAGCATGTTTACTAATAAGTTTAAGTTCACCTTTAACTCTAGACATATAATCACTCAAGTGTTCAATCATATAAGAATTACATTTCAATTGTCTACCAACATAAGCATTGAAGTTTTCTTTTTTAACAATAAAATTATCAAACTCATCTAAGCATTGGCTAGCAGACTTATAACGAGGAATATCACCTTCATCAAATCTATAGAGAGAATTTACCTTTACTACTTGTGTCGAGTTATCAAGACCATGTATCTCTTCAATAGGTGGTAAATTCTTAACATCTTCAGGTTTAATACCCTTTTCTTTCATAGATTTCTTTGCCTCTTGCATATCTTCAGGACTGAGAAATAGAAACTGTTTTCTTCGGAGTTGGTTTAGGAGTTGGTTCAGGAAGTGTCCACTTATTATCATTACTCAACATCTTATTCAATAGCAATTCAGCTTGCTCAACAGTTCTTTCCCTGAAAACACAACCAGCACAACTATCCAGGTGGTCTCTCGAAGCATCGGTTAGTCCATCATAAAATATATCAAGTATTCCGTTTTTCCTGAGAGGATGATCAAGCAAAGCATTAAGTAATCGGAGAAGCCTCCCCCAAGCTTGTGGGAGACTCTCTTCTTCAATTTGCACAAAATTATATATTTCCCTTAAGGCAGCTTGTTTCTTATGAGCGGGGAAATATTTAGCAGAGAAGTAATAAATCATATCCTGGGGACTACGCACACAACCAGGATCAAGAGAATTAAACCATGTTTTAGCATCACCCTTTAATGAGAATGGAAATAACTTAAGGATATTGTAGTAACGAATTTTTCCTCATGAGTGAATAGGGTGGCTATATCATTCAATTTAGTAAGATGTGTCACAACAGTTTCAGATTCATAGCCATAAAAAGGATCAGATTCAACCAAAGTAATCAACTCAGGATTGACAGAGAAATCAAAATCCTTATCAGAAATACAGATAGATGAAGTAGCAAAAGCAGGGTCATATTTCATTCTAGCATTCAAAGACTTGTCTTTCAGCTTAGCTAACAGTTTCTTAAGATCATATCTATCTTTGCAAGCAAAAAAGTCTCTAGCAGTTTCTTCGTCCATAACATAACCCTCAGGTACATCAGGAAATTCATATCCAGGGGGAGAATCTTCATCATCACTTTCATTAATATTATCAGTTTCAATAATTTCATTTTCTCTAACCCTAGCAAGTTGTTCATCAAAAAATTCACCAAGTGGCACAGTATTATCAAGCATAGAAGTAGTTTCATAATAAGCATCATGCATAGCAGAAGTGGCATCATCAATAACATGCGACATATCAAAATCAATATCACGAGTAGGTTTAGGTGTCGCAAGTTTACTCGAAACAGAAGGTGAATCAAGTGCAGAGCTAGATGGCAGTTCCTTACCTCCCCTCGTAGTTGAGGGAAAAATCTTAGTTCTTTCGTCTTTCAAGTTCCTCATAGTGATCAATAGATATAAATCCCAAGTGACTCAAAGAATAGAGCTATGCTCCCCGGCAACGGCGCCAGAAAATAGTCTTGATAACCCACAAGTATAGGGGATCGCAATAGTTTTCGAGGGTAGAGTATTCATCCCAAATTTATTGATTCGACACAAGGGAAGCCAAAGAATATTCTCAAGTATTAGCAGTTGAGTTGTCAATTTAACCACACCTAGAAAACTTAATATCTGTAGCAAAGTATTTAGTAGCAAAGTAGTATGGAGGTAACGGCAACGGTGGAAAAAGTAACAGTAGCAGTTTTGTAGTAATTGAAACAGTGCCAACGGTAAAGTAACTAGGCAAAGATCAATATGTGAAAAGCTCGTAGGCATTGGACCATTGATGGATAATTATGTCGGATGCGATTCCTCATGCAACAGTTATAACATAGGGTGACACAGAACTAGCTCCAATTTATCAATGTAATGTAAGCATGTATTTCGAATATAGTCATACGTGCTTATGGAAAAGAACTTGCATGACATCTTTTGTCCTACCCTCCCGTGGCAGCGGGGTCCTAATGGAAACTAAGGGATATTAAGGCCTCCTTTTAATAGAGAACCAGAACAAAGCATTAGCACATAGTGAATACATGAACTCCTCAAACTATAGTCATCACCAGGAGTGGTCCGATTATTGTCACTTCGGGGTTGCCGGATCATAACACATAGTAGGTGACTATTGGCTTGCAAGATAGGATCAAGAACTCACATATATTCATGAAAACATAATAGGTTCAGATCTGAAATCATGGCACTAGGGCCCTAGTGACAAGCATTAAGCATAGCAAAGTCATAGCAACATCAATCTCATAACATAATGGATACTAGGGATCAAATCCTAACAAAACTAACTTGATTACATGATAAATCTCATCCAACCCATCACCATCCAGAAAGTCTATGATGAGATTACTCACGCACAGCGGTGAGCATCATGAAATTGGTGATGGAGGAAGGTTGATGATGACAACGGCGACGGATTCAACTCTCCGGAGCCCCGAATGGACTCTAGATCAGCCCTCCCGAGAGAGATTAGGGCTTGGCGGCGGCTCCGTATCATAAAACACGATGAATCCTTCTCTCTGATTTTTTTTCTCCCCGAACGTGAATATATAGAGTTGGAGTTGAGGTCGGTGGAGCCTCAAGGGGCCCACGAGGCAGGGGGCGCGCCCTCCACCCTCGTGGACAGGGTGTGGGCCCCCTGGTGTTGATTCTTTCGCCAGTATTTTTTATTTATTCCAAAAATATTCTCCGAGAAGTTTCAGGTCATTCCGGGAACTTTTATTTCTGCACAAAAATAACACCATGGCAATTCTGCTGAAAACAGCGTCGGTCCGGGTTAGTTCCATTCAAATCATGCAAGTTAGAGTCCAAAACAAGGGCCAAAGTGTTTGGAAAAGTAGATACGTTGGAGACGTTTCACTGAGACAGTCGCAATAGCGGTAGCTGCCGCAAAACAGGCGATTGCAGATATGTCTGGTGTCTTGGTTCCGGCCGTTGTAAGTTGGAGCAGGCAAAATCTAGAAAAAATGCAGCGGAATTTCCCCTTGCCGACTTCTTCGGGAGCAGCTCGACTAGCGTTGCACCAGCACCTGCACCGGCTCCCGCACCTGCTCATAGCAGCCCGTCCTCTGTCTCGGACGTGCTCGGCGGTGCTTCATCTTTGGCTGAGCTCGACGCCCTCACGGTATCTGTCACACCGGCCCTCTTCAATAAATGTATAATCTCCCGTTTCTGTTGCCTTTCGGATGTCTCATGTCGCAGACATGTCTTTGTAGGCCGACGTAACCCCGTGAACCATATTGTACACCATCAGCGACCAGAAGGTGGACGTGGGGAAGGCAACGATAATGAAGCCGAAGGAACCATTGTTCCATAGTCGGCCGATCCCCCCTGACGTCTTCAAGCTTTCTGTGGCCAGTGTCAAACCGGGCCACAAGAATTTGGCTCCTCTGGTACTAGGGGAATGACGACGAGACCCGGCGGCGGCTTGGCGATTGCAATGGGTGGGTCCTGTTGTGGCCAAAGAGTCTGCTTCGTCTGGAGGCGGCCGGGAGCACACCCACGAGCACGCAGCCTCAGCAAGGTATGAACACCAACACCCAACCTACCCAATTAGCATCGGTTGTCGTGCTGGGTGATAGCGGACGGGGTGAGGAAGAGGCTCCATGAGTCGCTGATGACGTTGCCATAGATGAGGATGATGATGACACTCAACAGTATCTCAATACTGGCGCCTATGATGAGTACTCAGGGTTTGAGCATCATGAGTCGATGCCTGAATTGCCGCCCCCGGAGGCTCTAAACGTATTATAGACGACCTTCCGTTAGCAAAGAACCATAGAAAGAGACCGAGGAAAGGCAACAAAGCTGCTTCTATGATCCAGCCGCCTCAGCGGACTCGGGTTCAAGACCGTATACCTATCCCCGATGCGGCAAAATGGCATGTCCCCGATGAACCAATCCTACCTAAGGAAGCGGTAGAGGCCACACACGGCATTCTAAGGAGACTTCACGACGATGTGTTGGGGAGAGAGAAAAGCCTCATCGCCTCGGAAAATCCAGGATACCCACTCTACATGGTTAACGTGTCGCGACAAAGGTCGTACGTCGACACATTCCCCGCGGAGAAGTTCGTTCTTCGATTTGATTACATCTTCGACATGTTTCACTTGAAGAAGCTGGATTTTACGTTTGTCCGCCTTTATGCCTTGTACAGGAACTACATCATCGGTATTGAGCAGATACCTTATATCTGTGTCGCTGAACCGTACTTCATGAACGAGGGCTTCTTGGCAGTCTACGCAGAGCACCGTGAATACGCGAGGGAGTACATCGTCGATTTCATGATCGCTAATAAGGACAAGGAGACGATTCACGTGCCTTATCATCCCCTGTATGTCATCCGCGCGGATATCCTTCCTTCGATTTCAATCATTCCTTTGCACGGTGGAGGCTAATTAATTTGAGGTGTACTTATTTTGCGCAGCGGCGGGCGCGCCATCCTCATCATCCTTTACTCCCGATACTCCCATGCTCTTTACTTGGACTATTCGATGAACATGAACAAAAAGTATTACACCCACATCAAGTTTGTTCTCGATAGTGCTATCTTTTACTACGGCGTACAGGGTGGAGAGATCAAGACCAAGAAGAAAAAGGACGGCAGGCCCGCCTTCGGCCATAAGACCGACTTCCGCTGCATCCAGCCCGAGTGATACTCTTAGTGATGGATTCTATGTCCTACACCACACGCTGGAGTACAGACGGGATCAGTAGAACCTACGCATGTCACCTAAATCCGGCGATGCCCATATTCTGCAATGGGCAAAGAACGTAGGAGATATTCCGGATCATCGACTTCGAGCTGAGTTCTATCACATCCAGCGTGAACTTGCCCAAGTCATCATTAAGGAGGTCCTCAACAAAACAGGTCTGTTCTACGAGGAAGGGAAAATGTTGCGGGAAGACGTCCGAACACGCGTGGCCGCTCAGCGTCTCGACCTAAAGCCTTTCACTAAGCTCGGGGACTATCTCCTGACTTGGATGGATGGCACAACATGTTGAAGTGATTCTCGATATATGACAATGTGTCCGTTTAGTCCATACTTTCTTAATGACGAAACTTTGAGTTATGCACGACGAAACTTTATTTGTGATGTAATTAAACCGTCCTCCTCAACTAGCGAAGATCACTCTAGTTAGGGCATTTTGGGTACGATGAACTTTGTTATTTATGCTTATGATATGCTACTTCTATTTTTGCCAAGTCCGTCTTTTTCTGTTGCTCAACTATATATGTTGCATATCATCGACTCATGTGACGATGCAAGTGCATAGATCATCGAGGACGAAGAAGTGCTACGCCAGGAGTATACGATTTAATGGCGGAGTGTCGTGCCCAGTGTACGGTTTCCGGTTTCGAGCGCAGCCAGAAGTTAGTTTAGGTTCACGCTAATGCGAGAGAGGGATACGAACTCATGTACTGCATAGTTCCGCTCTCACTCATAGTGATAGCTCTTCTCGCGTATATCATTGTTTAGATGGATGATGATGTAGTTGCAAGTAATCAAGACTTGTATCGCTATTTTCGAGATGATGACGAGAGACCACTTTGTGTTGGATGATGATTATGATGATGACATGATTTGATGAGACTATTTGTATGTATATGCTATGATTACATTTGTATGTGT
This sequence comes from Aegilops longissima, assembly GCA_021605205.1. NCBI lineage: Eukaryota > Viridiplantae > Streptophyta > Magnoliopsida > Poales > Poaceae > Aegilops > Aegilops longissima. The sequence continues at coordinate 487,329,055 of CM038681.1, read as the reverse complement.
TTGATATGCTAAAGATTATTGTATAAAGCATGTTCAAATACAAAAAAAATATGCAAAAAAAAAACAGAAACTAATAAAACTAGCAGTAGCGAGGGGAATAAAGTTAGCAGTAGCGCTCGCTTATCAGTAGCGCGTCCTAGTTAAAAGTGCTGGAGCTATTAGCAGCAGCGCGTTGCACTAAAGCTCGCTGCTGCTAGCCATGTATAGCAGTAGCGTGGGACAACACTCGCAACTGCTACATGTTAGCTGTAGCACCTTATCAGTAGGGCGGCACCCCGCGCTACTGCTAGGCAAAATATCCGCGCTACTGCTAGGCTTTTCCCTAGTAGTGGATAGGTGACCTTCGGGTTAGTATCTTTGGTAAAAACTAGTTTCATGGGCCCTGCTTCTATATAATTTTACGTTGGTTTGGCTTGCTGTTGAGTTCTCGCCAGAGGAAGCCCTCTTCATGTCATCAGGCACACAGAGACTTTGCTCGAAGGGGAGATCGCCATTTTGACCTCTAGTCCCCGGTGTTGGATAAAACATATCAGAGTGACCAAGGAGGCCACACGAAAAAACATAAATTGGGCACGTGTTCATATTGTATGTCATACCAGTCTCTCCAATTGCATGTCACAAAATCTATACGAATCCACCTTCTAAACAGTTTGAAGACATCTATTGTGACTCTCGCCCTAAAGTATCCTCCAATGGGGTCAATCTACACTTAATCTACATTTTCATCAATCTAGTTGGCCACTTATTTCCCCATGTGTCGTTTCTCAAGTTGATGGGTAGATTAATAACCCTAGCTCAGAACTAAAGCTTATCGAACTTTAGTTCAGATGGTTCCATGCAGTCAATACATTGTGACAGGATGATAGCATGCTTGCTTGTGTGCCATGGACATCCTTCCCAAAAGTGATCGCCATCACGCTTGTTGCTACAACTTCGCCACAAAAATATTCTCACCCACCGACCTAAAGATCAGGCCTTTAGGGTTTCCTCAAGCTGTACGAAGAGCACTTGATCGTCTGGATGTGAAATATATGGCATTGTAGAATTTTTCCCGGCGTTGTAGAATTTTTCCCGCCAGCGACCACTTCGTTAGTTCACCCTCCTCGACTTCATCGATCACCAGCGATGTTGCTTCCTCTTCCGTCAGATCTAGCTTGCCCATCACCTCTTCCAACCGAGACCTCGCCACCTGGGGTGAGAGATCCATGTCCTTCCCCTCGCCAAAGTCGAAGGGATCCGCCATCATGCACTACACGAACGCGCCCCTTTGATGAAGATCAGACGTGCGTCACCGTCTCCCCTCGAAATACTAATCGCCTTACAGGAGAGTCCTAAGTTTTCGGGGAACTCAGAGCCAACATGGAGGTGCCCTCATCATGGATGTTGGTATAGTGTTCTTTTTTTCATGGAACTATGAGATTTATTAATGGACTAAAATTCGGTTACAATCCACCCGAATGATAGCAATAAGAAAACAATGGCCCTAATCAATCCAGCTCTTTGTACCATCTTGAGCACTCACACACTGGGTGTGTAGCTGTGCCGGATAATTTAAAGTCCTCCCGACATGGGACTAAGTACTAGCTCCTCTAATTCTCTTAAGATAGACACTGCAATAGACCGATTATTGCCGCGCGAACTCTATAGTTGACTAGCTCGAGGCAGTCGACCTGCATGATCACATGTGAGTAACCACAAAGGCGAACGGAGATCACCCCCTCCCGGAATGCCGTCGGCTCGGTAATGAAAGGATCCTACAACCCTGGCAAAGTAAGATATCTCTAGCCCATGTATCTGGATGGAGCCTCAGTAGAGTAAATTTGAACCGATCCTTTACTGCAATCCAGAATTTTCTTGCATGCGTGCAATATGAGCGCATGCATGAGGTCCTCATTCATGGATTTGACAAATGCCGAGAGGTTTTATATGTCTATACTGCAAGGTGACCGAATCCGGCAGAATGCCTCGCAACACTCCCCACCAGAAGACTCGACCTTATGTGCCACATGAAGCTTCCTACGTTCTAGGCAACACTTTATTTGGTATTCCTGTAAAACCATGTCTTCTACGTTTTTTTCTGAACTTATTGTCTCTATGCAACTTGTTATAAGGGGGCCTAATATTCGTTTTGTGGTTGTATCAATTCAATATAATGTTTGAATGAAAATTCCTATTATCGTATAAGGTATCATATCACATCATCCTCCTGCGCTGATATAAACGTCTTATCCAGTATCCCCACATGATCTTCTGATTTTCTGAACCTGACATTCCATTGCTTCTCAAAATAACAATCGTCCGCAATCAAGCTATCTAGATTAATACTGTAACTAAAATTTCAGAGCTGTGTTACCACATAACAGTCCTGTCAAAACTTATTTTTTCTTCCATTTCCAACCTGATAAGAGACACCTCAGCTAAACCACTGCTTAATCCATTGTTACAGCCCGTTTTAGAACTGAGAACACATACAAAGCTCTTCAAAGATAGATTGTCTAGCCTCAAAATTCTTCTTCTGAATTACTTGCCGCCATAAGGGCCGGCGAAGATTAACGTGCTTCCATATCCACTCCACCAGCAGCGGTACGTTCATGATTGTTGTAACTAGTTAGGGCATCTTCAGCAGACCCGCAAAACCCCATAATGCTTGCTTCGGGACGCAGTTTTTTATCTATCACGGTACCATATCCGTCCATGGACCAGTCCGGATGTCTCAAGTCTTGCAAATCGGATGCAAATGGGGGGTATTGTGGACATCCGGACCACTTCCACGGACGCGTTCAAGACCCCGGGTCCACCCAATAATCTAACCCACGCCGTCTCTCGCGTGAAGCGCTTGCCACGCACTCATGCCGGTCAGCGCCACTCCAGAGGGCCAGCGTTGCGTTCATGCCGGCATTGTAACACCCCGGAAGTAACTTTCCATATTTGTAACTCCAACTCTTGCCATTTTCGGCATTGTGATATGATATTCCCTCCGTGGATGGGTTTTTCTTCATTTTGCATTTTGTCCATGTCATGCATTTTATATCATGTCATCATGTGCATCGCATTTGCATACGTGTTCGCCTCATGATTCTCGAGCATTTTTCCGTTGTCCGCTTTTGCAATCCGGCACTCCTATCTTCCCCGCGCCCTTTTACGTTTTTTCCGTGTGCGGGCACCAAACCTTCTTGAATGGACCGAGGTTTGTCTAGTGGCCTTGGTATACCACCCGTAGACCACCGGTCAAGTTTCGGGTCATTTGGAGCTCGTTTGGTACTCCAACGGTTAACCGCACCCTCGCAAAGGCCTCTTTTAAGTTGCAGCCCAACACCCCTCCAAAACAGCCCAATAACCCATCTAAGTCACTTCCATGCTCTCCGTCGTTCGATCACGATCGTGTGGGCAAAAACTACACCTCATTTGGACTCTCCTAACTCCCTCTATGCCTATTTAAACACCCCTACCCGAAATCTCGGGTCTAACCCTAGCCTTCCCCTACCTCGCGCCCGGACGAAGCGTCCGCTCCGCCCGGACACGTCCGCCCCACCAGCCGCCGCGCCAGCCACGGGGCGCGACACGTGCCGCCGCCGCCACACCACCAGCGCCCCTGAGGCCCACGCCCGGCCCGCCCGGGCCGATCCGGCCGACTCCGCCGCCTCCGCCTCCTCCCGCGCGCGCCACCGCCGCCGCCCACACTCCGCCGCCACCGGCCCGCCTCCTCCTCCGCCGCCTCGCCGCCGACCGCCCGGCCCCGCCGCTACCGCCGCCACCGCCTGGCGCGTCGCCGCCGGCCTCGCGTCTGCCGCGCCTCCGCGACCTCGCCGCGCCGTCGCCTCCTCCGCCCGGCCCGCCCGCCCTCCGCCGCTGCTTCTCCCTCCGGCCACGGAGCTGACCGCCCGCCGCCGCCGTCCTCGATCCGGATCGGATCCGGATCGGGACCGAGCTCCCGTTGACCTCTCTCCCCCTCACTTTTTCTACTAAGTCTTTTATATCATTGATATTTCGTGGCATTTTCATCATAGTGTAACTTTGCATCTGTAGATCCATTTTGCGCGTATAATATGTCAAAATGTTCGCCTCGAAGAGTAGATCATTTCATCTCATTGCATCATTTTCATTTGAGCTCATCTTGATGCCCGGAATGCTGTTAGAAGAGGGCTATGTGATGTTAGTTTCTGTTTCTTAACAGAACTTGCACTTTTGTTATTTTTGCCATGATTGATGTGTGCATCCTATGAATTTGAGTCCTACATGTGTTTTGTAATATGCCATGCCATCTTTCCAGGGGTGTATGCCATGTATTTTTGTGATCTATGTGGTGACTAGCACAAGCATACAAAGTAGGTGTCCTGATGTTGCTGTTTTCAGCCCTGTTTAGCTGATATTTTGATGCCATGTTAACTTGATGCTACCAAGAGATCCATGCATATTTTGAGATACTTCAGTAAGGATGTTTTGTAAAGCATGTCTTGCTCTATCCATCCATGCCTTTGTTTGCAATTATGGAGTGCCATAGCTTGAGTCAATCGAGCTCTACTTTTGCTATCAAATGTTTCCTGGCAGATTGTTTACATGTTACTCAATTTTGCCAAGGTTGTTGTGGTTGATCCATGTATGCTATGTTATTGTTCTTGACATGTATGTCTTCTATGCCATGTCTTCTTGATGTATGTATGCTTAGTTTATCATATAAGTCTGTAGTGAGTGCATTGAGCTTGTAAACATGCCTACTTGTTATCAGTTTTTGACATGCCATGTTGCTGAATCTGTTAACGAAACTTTCGATATTGACAGGGGTGTTACTATATTTTCTGATCCTTTTTGGCTTATGGTCAGTAAGGGACTTTTCTTCTATGCTTTGAGTAGATTCATTCCATGCCATGTTTTGCTATTTTAAGTTCCTGTAGCATGTAGTTTTGTTGCTCTGAACATTGCAACCTGATGCTGTTTTTGCCATGTCCAGCCTGATATTTTGTGCACTTTTGTCATGCTTGTTTGAACCTGTTATGATGTGAACTAGCCGTAGCTCAGTGCTCATCTTTTGTCGAGCATCTTGTGTAGATCACTGCCATGTGCTTTGTTGATACGTTTGGGTGCAGTAGCTTAATTAATTGTTGCTTGCTAAGTGGCATCATGCTGTTAATGGCAGATTTGTGCCATTCTTGTTTTGCTTGTCATTTGCAAACCGTGCATCCGATTCCGGTGATCTTTATATCGATTTCAACCGAAATCATCTCATCTTTCCAGTGGCATACTTGGTTTGCCAAGTTGATGCCTGGTTCATCATTTTCCTTCCGAGCGCATATACGCATTGCATATCACATCCCGCATATCATGTCATGTTTTGCTTCATGTTGATTGTGCATTGCACCGTGATTTATTGTGGTTCTTTTGTTTGTGTTGTTGCTTTGGGTAGAGCCGGGAGACGAGTACGTGTACGAGGAACCTGTTGAGAACGCTTACGAGGATCAAGCTTTCGACAACTCTGAGAACATTGCAGGCAAGATGACCATACCCTCGAAATCACTTCTATCTTTGCTATGCTAGTTGCTCGCTCTTTTGCTATGCCTATGCTGCGATGCCTACCACTTGCTATATCATGCCACCCATATTGCCATGTCAGCCCCTAACCATCCCTTTTCCTAGCAAACCGTTGATTGGCTATGTTACCGCTTTGCTCAGCCCTCTTATAGCGTTGCTAGTTGCGGTGAAGTGAAGTTTGTTCCTTGTTGAACATGGAGATGTTGTTCCTTGTTGGAACATGTTTACTTGTTGGGGATATCACAATATATATCTGCTATAATTAATGCATCTATATACTTGGTAAAGGGTGGAAGGCTCGGCCTTATGCCCGTGTTTTGTTCCACTCTTGCCACCCTAGTTTCCGCCATACCGTGTTATGTTCCTTGATTTCGCGTTCCTTACGGTTGGGTGATTTATGGGACCCCTTGACAGTTCGCTTTGAATAAGACTCGTCCAAAGAAGGCCCAACATTCGGTTTTACCATTTGCCACCTAAGCCTTTTTCCCGGGTTTTCGCGAGCCCGAGGGTCATCTTTATTTTAACCCCCTCGACCAAGCTCCTTCGAGTGCTGGCCCGAACCGAGCAGATCATGGGCCACCACGGGAAACTCGAGGCTTGGTTTTACTCGTAGCTTGACTTATCCGGATGTGCCTCGAGAACGAGATATGTGCAGCTCCTATCGGGATTTGTCGGCACAATCGGGCGGCTTTGCTGGTCTTGTTTTATTGCTGTCGAAATGTCTTGTAGTCCGGATTCCGAGATTGATCGGGTCTTCCCGTAGAAGGAATATCCTTCGTTGACCGTGAGAGCTTATAATGGGCTAAGTTGGGACACCCTCCGTGGTAATATCTTTCAAAGTCGTGCCCATGTTATGAGGCAGATGGGAATTTGTTAATGTCCGTTGTAGAAAACCCGGTTGACCTCAATTAAATACACATCAACGGCGTGTGTAACCGTGATGGTCTCTTCTCGGCGGAGTCCGGGAAGTGAACACGGTGTTGGAGTTATGTCTGACGTAAGTAGTTCAGGATCACTTCTTGATCGCTTTTAGTTTCACGACCGTGCTTTGCTTCTCTTCTCGCTCTCTTTTGCGAAATAGCCACCATATATGCTAGTCGCTTGCTGCAGCTCCACCTTACAACTCCGTCCTTCCTATAAGCTTAAATAGTCTTGATCTCGCGGGTGTGAGATTGCTGAGTCCCCGTGACTCACAGATACTTCCAAAACAGTTGCAGGTTCCGATGAAGCCAGTGCAGGTGACGCAACCGAGCTCAAGTGGGAGTTCGACGAGGAACGTGGTCGTTACTATGTGTCTTTTCCGATGATCGAGAGTGGTGCCCAGTTGGGACAATTCGGGATCTGTAGCATTTGGGGTATCTTCTTTTATTTTGGTTCCGTAGTCGGACCTTGAGTGTGCTCTGAATGATGGATGTTTATTTATGTACTGTGTGAAGTGGCGACGGTAAGCCAACTATGTATCTCTTTCCCTTATGTATTACATGGGTTGTGTGAAGATTACCTCACTTGCGACATTGCTTTCAATGCGGTTATGCCTCTAAGTCGTGCCTCGACACGTGGGAGATATAGCCGCATCGGGGGCGTGACAAGTTGGTAATCAGAGCCTTCCCCGACTTAGGAGCCCCCTACTTGATTGTTTGCTGGCGTTGTTGAGTCTAGAATGGAAAATGTTTTGAGTCTTAGGATTATATATATCGGAGAGTAGGATTCTTTTTACTCCCCAGTCCCTTCGTCGCTCTTGTGAGGTATCCTGACGTAGAGTTTTGACTATCCTCTCCTCAAATTTCACTAAAAATATTTTTAGGATCACGTGGATATCTTGGAATCGTTCCGATGGTTTTGTGATGAGAACATTGTTCTTGGTGCCTCCTGACATTTAGGGGTTGTGGCAGTGTCCCGGGGAGTTGAGCTCCGAGGTGTTGTCGTCACAATTTTATCGCTGCAGTTCTGGAATACCTGAGTTTTGCCGACATCGAAATCTCTTTTGTGCGCTTGTTGGTGAGATAACCCGATAGCCCAAAGATCGAGGCGAAAAGGGAGTATTGCCATGACTTGTATAACGGATGTTTTTCAAGGTCGAGGTACACGATTTCGAGGATTTCTTGGTTATGTGTTGACGGATGGATACAATTGGATCTAGGTATTGTTAGTTTGGGTGATATATTTTGTGTCCCTGTATCCCCAACACCAGATTGCATAACCAGAAAGTTTCGGAGTTTATAGGTGGGAATTCTAGTAGCTTACGTGATATTCTTTCCGGCGGATGTATGATTTGAGATTGGGGTTCAACGTCTAGTGGTCCGCCCATTCACGGTCGATTCTGATGGTCGCGAGACGCCTTAAAGAATCCTTGGCTATGCTGATTCGGGACGCCTTGTTTGTCATTCGTGACATCCGCTATACGTCGTCCGTGTGGGCCCCACCACTAACACTTTGGGCGTAAATCTCTATCATGTGTTTGTTCCGCTCATTCTAGAAGCCAATCTTTTGTTTTCGCCAGTGATATTCGATTTGTTTCTAAGACAGATGTTGTTTCCATATCTTTATCTAAGTGGCTTCTCACCTTAATGGACGTGTGATGATTAACTTTGAATTCATTCGCTCATTCTTGTTCAATGTTTATTGTGAAGACTATATGTTGCAATTTCTATCCGTTGATTCTACTTATCTATTTGTCTATCAAAGGACTAACGGATGTCACCCTCTCCAGATGGCTCCGCCAACGCCTCGAATCCGGACCGCAATGATGGGGATCACCGAACCTCCACCTCCACCTCCGCCTCCGGAGGCTGGCAAGCTATCATGGCAGCCACCAATGCCAATGCTCGATGATTTTGCAGCTCTTGCAAGAACGCATCAGGGCAAGGCAATCAAGGAAATCAAGGTCAAGGCAACAATCAGCCGCACTTTGCTACTCTCGGTCGGTTCCTCGCTAATCAGCGAAGTCTTTCGGTTTACGTAGTCGAGGCCACAGACGCTGACGATTGGCTTGTGGACATCTGCAAGAATTTTGATTGTAGCAATGTCAGACCTGAGGACTTTGTCAAGTTTGCATCGTTTCAACTCAAGGACCATGCTGCTGAGTGGTACCAGCAATACAAAGATTCCAGAGGAGGTCGTGTCATTACCTGGGATGAGTTCCGCCGAGATTTCAGAGCTCACCACATTCCAAAAAGTGTTGTTGAGAGCAAGCGTGAGGAGTTCCGCAATCTCAAGAAAGGCAACATGTCTGTCTATCAATACAATATCCAGTTCCAGAAGCTCGCTCGTTTTGCTAAGCAAGACGTACCTGATGAAAAGAGTATGATCTATCAATTCATAGGTGGTCTGAGAGAAGATCTGCAATTAGCTCTTGTGCTTTTTGAGCCAGATAAGTATGATGAATTCTACAACATGGCACTGAAGCAAGAAGCTGCCCAGCTCAAATGTGAGGCTTCTAAGAAGAGAATCGGGGATGCAGTTCCGTCTTCTTCTTCCTCTCAAGTGGCAGCTAAGCAGCGAAGTTCTACCTTCCTCCTCCTCCGTTCCGTCGGCCTTATCGTGCAGAAGAACTCAGGTGGCCGTGGATCTTCCCACCCACCCAACCCAAGCTATCGTAACAAGTCTAATTCTCAAGCTCCAAGGTCAAGTGCTCCTTACCACCGTCCGCTCTCCGAGGTGACTTGCAACAAATGTCGCAGAAGGTCACTATGCGAACAAGTGCTTCAACCAGAGGCGCCTTCCGCCTCCTCCTCCTGTGAAATCTTCAAGCAATGCAATGGTCAAGCATAATCCAAAGCATGCCAAGGTCAATATGATGAATGCAGCTCAAGCAGAGGAATCTTCTGATGTGATAATGGGTAATCTCTCGCTTAATGATATTCTGCAAAAGTATTATTTGATACTTGTGCATCGCATTGTTTCATGTCAAGACCGTTTTTGCCAAGCATGAATTCACTTCTTCTCATTTGGGAAACCCATGGATGTCATTTCTCCGTAAACGGTTGAGCTCCAGCTTTGGTGGTTCCGGATGTTTCTATCAAGATGGGCGATTATAGATTTCTGCTAAACCTATTGTTCTCGGTGACTCGGATATTGATCTTATTCTCGAATGGATCGGCTTTATCAAAGACAAAGCTCAGCTTGATTGTGCTGCCAGGAAATTCAATTGACTCACTCTTCTAATGATGTGATCATCTATGCCGCTTGTGATGAAACCATTCGGTTGTTTTCTCTCAATGAGAAGGGCGAATTGGATGCTATCTCTCAGATTCCATCGCTTGTGAGTACCAAGATGTCTTTCCGTAAGAGCTTCGGGTATGCCTCCTCATCGCCAGCTTGAGTTCAAGTATCGATCTTGAGCCCGCATCGAACCCGCTTACAAGCGCCCATACAAGCTTGGACCTGATGAGTGAAGGAATTGAAGAAGCAGCTCGATGAACAAGAGCGTCTGGGTTTGATCGGACCGAGTTCATCTCCTTGGGGTTGTGGTGTTCTTTTGTCCGAAGAAGGATGGCACGGACCGACTTTGCGCCGACACCGTCCATTGAATAAGAATACAATCAAGAACAAGTATCCACTTCCCAACATAAATGAGCTTTTCGAGCAACTCAAAGGTGCTAAAGTGTTCTCCAAGCTTGACCTTCAGATGGGTTATCATCGATTCGCATTCGTGAACAAGATATTCCCAAGACAGCATTCGTAACAAGCTTTGGTTCTTATGAATATACTGTCATGTCTTTCGCCTTGTCAATGCTCCTCCAACATTCTCTCGGATGATGAACTTCATATTCAACCCCTACACCAATGAATTCGCCTTGGTCTATCTTGATGATATTTTGGTCTTCTCCAAGAATAAGAAGGATCATGCCAAACATTTGCGATTGGTGCTAGACAAGCTCAGAGAGTACCAATTCTATGCTAAGTTCTCCAAATGTGAATTTTGGCTTGATGAAGTGCTTTATCTGGGTCATATCATCTCCGCCAAGGGCATCGCTGTTAATCCCGAGAAGGTGTCCGCAATTGTGAATTGGGAACCTCCTCAGAATGTCAAGCAGCTCCGCAGTTTTCTTGGTCTTGCAAGCTATTGCCGAAGATTCGTTGAGAACTTCTCCAAGATTGCAAAGCCTCTTTCCAACCTCCTCCAGAAGCATGTGAAGTATGTCTGGTCTCCTGAGTGTGACGTTGCTTTCAATACTCTCAAAGAGAAACTCGTCACAGCTCCCGTCTTGACTCCTCCTGATGAATCCAAACCTTTTGAAGTTTTCTGTGATGCTTCTCTTCAAGGTCTCGGTCTGTGTTAATGCAAGAGAAGAGAGTTGTGGCTTATACCTCTCGCCATTGAAGCCCAACGAAAAGAACTACCCCACTCACGATCTTGAGTTGGCGGCGCTTGTCCATGCATTGATAACATGGAGACATCTCTTGTTGGGAAGGAAAGTGGACATTTTCACCGATCACAAGAGTCTCAAGTACATCTTCACCCAGCCCAACCTCAACCTCGAGGCGGACTCGATGGGTCGAAATGATTCAAGAGTACAACCCAAGTATTGAATATACTCCGGCAAAGCCAATGTCATTGCAGATGCTTTGAGCAGAAAGCTTATCAACAGCCTAATCCTCAAGCCCTTTCACCGGATCTCGTGAAGCTTTCCATAGCTGAATCTTCAAGTTGTTCCTCAAGGCTTTCTTGCCAACCTCATAGTCTCTCCTACTTTGGAAGATCAGATTCGTGAGGCTCAACTTCGGATACCATGGTGAAAAAGGTGAAACGTGGTATCGACAAGGGCATTTCCAAGTATAAGTGCTTCCACGTTGATGACAAAGATACTCTTTTCTTTGAGGACCGGATTGTGGTTCCAAAGGGTGATCTCTGAAAAGTCATTATGAACGAGGCTCACAATTCGCTTCTATCCATTCATCCCGAAGTATGCGAAGATGTACCATGACCTCAAGCAGTCATATTGGTGGACTCGAATGAAGCGAGAAATTGCTCAATTCGTGAATGAGTGCGATGTCTGCAGAAGAGTGAAAGCAGAACACCAAAGACCAGCTGGTCTCCTTCAACCTCTTGCTATTCCAGAGTGGAAGTTTGATCATATTGAAATGGACTTCGTGACTGGATTTCCTAAGTCCAAGCGTGGAAATGATGCTATCTTCGTTGTCATTGACAAGCTTACTAAAGTGGCTCATTTTCTTCCTATCAAAGAATCCATCACAGCAGCTCAGTTGGCAGAGCTATACACCTCCAGGATTGTCTCCTTGCACGGCATTCCACAAGTGATCTCTTCTGACCGTGGCAGCATCTTTACCTCCAAGTTTTGGGATTCTTTTAGAAGGCCATGGGCACCAACATTCGCTTTCAAAGACAGCTTTCCATCCTCAAACAAGTGGCCAAGTCGAGCGAGTTAATCAAATCCTTGAAGATATGCTCAGGGCTTGTGTCATTTCTTTCGGTATGAAGTGGGAAGATTGTCTTCCATATGCCAAGTTCTCTTATAACAACAGCTTCCAAGCGAGTTCGGGCAAGGCCCCATTCGAAATTCTCTATGGCAGAAAGTGTCGTACTCCTCTCAATTGGTCTCGAGACAGTGAACGCCAACTTCTTGGCAATGACTTGATCACGAAGCGTAAGAAATGTGCAAAGTCATTCGTGAGAATCTCAAAGCCGCATAATCGCGCCGGAAGAGCTATTATGATGATAAGCACCGTGATGTGGCTTTTGAAATCGGAGACCATGTCTACCTCCGCGTCTCTCCAATGAAAGGCACTCGCCGCCCGGTATCAAAGGAAGCTTGCCCCTAGATACGTGGGTCCTTTCAAGATCATTGGCAAAAGAGGCGATCTCGCCTATCAACTTGAGCTTCCATCCAACTTCGCAAACGTGCACGATGTGTTTCACGTGTCACAGCTTCGCAAGTGCTTCAAGACTCCTGAACGCACTATCAACTTCGAAGAGATTGACCTTCAAGAAGATCTCTCTTATCATGAGCACCCCGTTGCTATTCTTGAAGAAACCGAGCGCAAGACTCGCAACAAGTCAATCAAATTCCTCAAAGTAAAGTGGTCACACCATTCCGACCGAGAAGCCACCGGGCGCGAGGATCACCTCCGCTCGAATATCCGGAGTTCTTTCAGTCCTAGATCTCGGACGAGATCCTCTTGTAGTGGTGGAGTGTTGTAACACCCGGAAGTAACTTTCCATATTTGTAACTCCAACTCTTGCCATTTTCGCATTGTGATATGATATTCCCTCCGTGGTTGGGTTTTCTTCATTTTGCATTTTTTCCATGTCATGCATTTTATATCATGTCATCATGTGCATCGATTTGCATACGTGTTCGCCTCATGATTCCGAGCATTTTTCCCGTTGTCCGCTTTTGCAATCCGCACTCCTATCTTCCCGGCGGCCCTTTTACGCTTTTTCCGTGCGGGTACTAAACCTTCTTGGAATGGACCGAGGTTTGTCTAGTGCCCTTGGTATACCACCCGTAGACCACCGGTCAAGTTTCGGTCATTTGAGCTCGTTTGGTACTCCAACGGTTAACCGCACTCGCAAAAGGCCTCTTTTAAGTTGCAGCCCAACACCCTCCAAAACAGCCCAATAACCCATCTAAGTCACTTCCATGCTCTCCGTCGCTCGATCACGATCGTGTGGGCAAAACTACACCTCATTTGGACTCTCCTAGCTCCCTCTATGCCTATTTAAACACCCCCACCAAATCTCTGGTCTAACCCTAGCCTTCCCTACCACGCCAGACGGAGCGTCCGCTCCGCCGGACACGTCCGCCCCACCAGCCGCCGCCAGCCCAAGCCACTGGGACGCGACACGTGGCCGCCGCCGAGCCTCCGCCTCACCCCCGGCCGCCTCGGCCGATCCGGCCGACTCCCGCCTCCGCCTCCTCCTGCCCACGCCGCCTGCCGCCTCCGCCGCCACCGCCGCGCCCGCCTCCTCCGCCGCCTGCGCCGCCCGCCGCCGGCCCCCCGCCGTCGCCGCCCGCCTCCGCGTCTCACATGCCGCCGCGCCTCATGGACCCGCCCCGCCGCCGTCGCCTCTCCGGCTGCCCGCCGCCCCTCCGCCCTGCCTCTCCTCCGGCCACCGAGCTGACCGCCCGCCGCCGCCGTCCTCGATCCGGATCGATCCGGATCGGACCCGAGCTCCGCTGACCTCTCTCCCCCTCACTTTTTCTACTAAGTCTTTTATATCATTGATATTTCGTGGCATTTTCATCGTAATGTAACTTTGCATCTGTAGCTCCATTTTGCGCGTATAATATGTCAAAATGTTCGCCTCGAAGAGTAGATCATTTCATCTCATTGCATCATTTCCATTTGAGCTCATCTTAATGCCCGGAATGCTGTTAGAAGAGGGCTATGTGATGTTAGTTTCTGTTTCTTAACAGAACTTGCACTTTTGTTATTTTTGCCATGATTGATGTGTGCATCCTATGAATTTGAGTCCTACATGTGTTTTGTAATATGCCATGCCATCTTTCCAGGGGTGTATGCCATGTATTTTTGTGATCTATGTGGTGACTAGCACAAGCATGCAAAGTAGGTGTCCTGATGTTGCTGTTTTCAGCCCTGTTTAGCTGATATTTTGATGCCATGTTAACTTGATGCTACCAAGAGATCCATGCATATTTTGAGATACTTCAGTAAGGATGTTTTGTAAATCATGTCTTGCTCTATCCATCCATGCCTTTGTTTGCAATTATGGAGTGCCATAGCTTGAGTCAATCGAGCTCTACTTTTGCTATCAAATGTTTCCTGGCAGATTGTTTACATGTTATTCAATTTTGCCAAGGTTGTTGTGGTTGATCCATGTATGCTATGTTATTGTTCTTGACATGTATGTCTTCTATGCCATGTCTTCTTGATGTATGTATGCTTAGTTTATCATATAAGTCTGTAGTGAGTGCATTGAGCTTGTAAACATGCCTACTTGTTATCAGTTTTTGACATGCCATGTTGCTGAATCTGTTAACGAAACTTTCGATATTGACAGGGGTGTTACTATATTTTCTGATCCTTTTTGGCTTATGGTCAGTAAGGTACTTTTGTTCTATGCTTTGAGTAGATTCATTCCATGCCATGTTTTGCTATTTTAAGTTCCTGTAGCATGTAGTTTTGTTGCTCTGAACATTGCAACCTGATGTTATTTTTGCCATGTCCAGCCTGATATTTTGTGCACTTTTGCCATGCTTGTTTGAACCTGTTATGATGTGAACTAGCCGTAGCTCAGTTCTCATCTTTTGTCGAGCATCTTGTGTAGATCACTGCCATGTGCTTTGTTGATACGTTTGGGTGCAGTAGCTTAATTAATTGTTGCTTGCTAAGTGGCATCATGCTGTTAATGGCAGATTTGTGCCATTCTTGTTTTGCTTGTCATTTGCAAACCGTGCATCCGATTCCGGTGATCTTTATATCGATTTCAACCGAAATCATCTCACCTTTCCAGTGGCATACTTGGTTTGCCAAGTTGATGCCTGGTTCATCATTTTCCTTCCGGAGCGTGCATACGCATTGCATATCACATCCCGCATATCATGTCATGTTTTGCTTCATGTTGATTGTGCATTGCACCGTGATTTATTGTGGTTCTTTTGTTTGTGTTGTTGCTTTGGGTAGAGCCGGGAGACGAGTACGTGTACGAGGAACCTGTTGAGAACGCTTACGAGGATCAAGCTTTCGACAACTCTGAGAACATTGCGCAAGATGACCATACCTCGAAATCACTTCTATCTTTGCTATGCTAGTTGCTCGCTCTTTTGCTATGCCTATGCTGCGATGCCTACCACTTGCTATATCATGCCACCCATATTGCCATGTCAGCCCTAACCATCCTTTTCCTAGCAAACCGCTGATTGGCTATGTTACCGCTTTGCTCGGCCCTCTTATAGCGCTGCTAGTTGCAGTGAAGTGAAGTTTGTTCCTTGTTGAACATGGAGATGTTGTTCCTTGTTGGAACATGTTTACTTGTTGGGGATATCACAATATATATCTGCTATAATTAATGCATCTATATACTTGGTAAAGGATGGAAGGCTCGGCCTTATGTCCGTGTTTTGTTCCACTCTTGCCACCCTAGTTTCCGCCATACCGTGTTATGTTCCTTGATTTCGCTTCCTTACGGGTTGGGTGATTTATGGGACCCCTTGACAGTTCGCTTTGAATAAGACTCGTCCAAAGAAGGCCCAACATTCGTTTTACCATTTGCCACCTAAGCCTTTTTTCCCGGGTTTTCGCGAGCCGAGGGTCATCTTTATTTTAACCCCTGGACCAAGTGCTCCTTCGAGTGCTGGCCCAACCGAAAGACTTCATGGGCCACCACGGGAAACTCGAGGCTTGGTTTTACTCGTAGCTTGACTTATCCGGATGTGCCACGAGAACGAGATATGTGCAGCTCCTATCGGGATTTGTCGGCACAATCGGTGGCTTTGCTGGTCTTGTTTTATTGTCATCGAAATGTCTTGTAGTCCGGGATTCCGAGATTGATCGGGTCTTCCCAGAGAATGAATATCCTTCGTTGACCGTGAGAGCTTATAATGGGCTGTTGGGACACCCTGCAGGTAATATCTTTCAAAAACCGTGCCCGCGGTTATGAGGCGATGGGAATTTGTTAATGTCCGTTGTAGAAAACCCGAAGTTGACCTCAATTAAATACACATCAACGCGTGTGTAACCGTGATGGTCTCTTCTCGGAGTCCGGAAGTGAACACGTGTTGGAGTTATGTCGGACGAAGTAGTTCAGATCACTTCTTGATCGCTTTTAGTTTCACGACCGTGCTTTGCTTCTCTTCTCGCTCTCTTTTACGAAATAGCCACCATATATGCTAGTCGCTGTGCAGCTCCACCTTACAACTCCGTCCTTCCTATAAGCTTAAATAGTCTTGATCTCGCGGGTGTGAGATTGCTGAGTCCCGTGACTCACAGATACTTCCAAAACAGTTGCAGGTTCCGATGAAGCCGGTCAGGTGACGAACCGAGCTCAAGTGGGAGTTCGACGAGGAACGTGGTCGTTACTATGTGTCTTTTCCTCGATGATCGAGAGTGGTGCCTGGCTGGGACGATTCGGGATCTGTGTAGCATTTGGGGTATCTTCTTTTATTTTGGTTCCGTAGTCGGACCTTGAGTGTGCTCTGAATGATGGATGTTTATTTATGTACTGTGTGAAGTGGCGACTGTAAGCCAACTATGTATCTCTTTCCCTTATGTATTACATGGGTTGTGTGAAGATTACCTCATTTATGACATTGCTTTCAATGCGGTTATGCCTCTAAGTCGTGCCTCGACACGTGGGAGATATAGCCGCATCGGGGGCGTGACAGGCATAGAGATGACGCAACATCTCACTCAAGCTGGCATTGAAGCAGCGCGACGGCGGAGAGCGTTGCCCGACTCATGTGCTTGTTTCAATGCCGGAGACGCTTGACCGGACGGGACTAGACGACTATGTATCACATTCAAACCGGCTCCCGTCCGTCTGCCAGCATTAAACAGGCGCGACCGCCGAGAAACCCACTCCAATGCCCATTGACATAACATGTCGCTTGGCCTGATCGACACCCACTATTTAAATGATGCGTCCTCATCCGGCACGTCCCGCACCACACAAGCCCGCCATGATTGTAGCTCCAGAGCGATGTGGGAGAGAACCTCTCGATAGAGCAGAATTAGGAGTTGGCCGACCTCGCGACCGACTGGCTGACCCGTATTGCGTGACAAACACAGCCAACTAGAATGTCACTTTTGTTTAGTTAAAATATGTTGAAAATGTAATGAATTCGTTTCAGTTTAAATAAAAATCGTCCAGTTTGCTTAAATATTTGCCTAGTGTATTTGAATTTCTTTTGAAATGTGTCCACGTTTGATGTCTAGATTGGATTGCCGGCTTTCATATCACTGTCCGCGGAAGGATATCTAGATTGGATTGCCGGCTTCAGCGTAAAAAAGTGAAGTAGTTCTAGAGGAGCTGGGTTGGTGGTTTGGTGAGACTGGTCTGTCCCAAAAGGTGACGGATGCCTGCATGGCCGGCAGACCTACACTCGCAAGTTTGTTCGTGTCTATGCTGCGAGAGATTTGTACCCATCACTGAGCGCTGACTGCGACGTGATTCTCGAGGAGATCGTCGCCCGTCAGTCATCACATGGATTCGCCCGACAAATTGGGCCACGTGGTCCAAGCTAGAACATGGTAGACTGGTAGTAGAACTACAGAAGCGAAGGGACAGACGTGCCCATTTCAAGGTCCAGGTACGTACGCTACATATGCATACCCTTCGGGTGCGGCCAAAGAACAGTTGTGGGATATGATTACCGACCGAGATCAATCATTCCGTAGCAGAGAACACGAGGTAGGATGACACTCACCGGCGTGACTCCTCGGACCCTATGCCAAGCCTCTCAACCCCCTCCCCGACAACGGATTGACTCACGGAGCTTCCCCTCCGCCGCCGCCGCCGGCTGCGAGAAGGACATGCCGGTGACCAAGGGCGGCAAAGCTCACCAAGGCGCCGACGTTGCCCTGCATTGGTTTGGCGGTACCGTTGGTAGTAAAACCTCGAGAGCGCGTACCTACGCACGTAAGCAACCACGGCCGTGAACACCGGGAGCGCGGCGTGCAGGCCACGAAGCCTCCCCGCGGCCCGGCCGACACACTGCACGCAACAGAACGGCCCGCATCGATCCAAGTCACGGGCCTTGTACGCTCCCGCCATGCATGCATGCGCGCCCACGCGAGGCAGCAAGGCGCACTGTTGGCCCTCTGGAAGCTCGCGTCCGATCGAAGCAGGCCCGTCGATGAGGGGGAGCGAGGTGAGCGACCGCACAGGGCCCCCAAAATCGAGGGGCCCCATCGAGAGAAAAATCCCTTCATACCATCG
Source organism: Aegilops longissima (assembly GCA_021605205.1). Lineage (NCBI taxonomy): Eukaryota > Viridiplantae > Streptophyta > Magnoliopsida > Poales > Poaceae > Aegilops > Aegilops longissima. The sequence goes on along the minus strand of CM038681.1, from coordinate 487,310,667 downwards.
CTAAAAAACAAGAAAAGAAAACTAACGTACGTGTATACGTGACTACGTGCTGTCTTTGATGCATACGGGAGTCTGGACTGCTGGTGCTAGAGGCCCAAATAACGGACAGAAAAGAAGGTTGGAGGCCCAATAGCAGGATCTGAAGAATACAAGATCGCTTTGCAGACGAACAGGCAGGGGGAACTGCCGTCTAGGTCTCGCGAGCGGCGATCCGGGATTGACGAAGGCGCTAGCAGTCGTGCCGGCGCCAACGCAGTTATGTCCGATCTATTCCTATTGTTGATCGTCTTGCTGCATGAAGACACAACAGCTCTGGACCGCGGTTCCGTTCGTCGCGTCAATCAGAATTGAGGAACACATCCAGGCCCTACGGACTGTGTTTCAATCTCCAAGTGCAAGGTTCCATTTTCAGTTCATTTTCTTTGTATATGAATGATCTATTCATCTACTGATTGTTACTGTTAGAAACTAATTAGATTCTATTTGATCAATGATCACTTATAATTTATAATTTGTTAGGTATTGTTTCTGAATCTTCATCATGTCTACTAGAATTAAGAAAGCATGAATCTGGTACTGCAAAGCGTAAGAAGAAACAAAGACTCGAAGTTAACGCTCAATCTCTAACAGATTACCTTGATAGGTATTTGGTGAAATCCCGCCAACAAAATTCTGAAAATCACGAATGCTCCTTTTTGGTAGAACATAAGGTCCGTTCATTGCTTTGCAATCCCTTTTATCTTTTTAGCATTACTGTTAACATATATCTAAATAAGGTACAAATAAAACAAACTTGCAATTATATAATAAAGTGAGAGTATGCTTTACGCAAAATAATTCTTCTGTTATGTGAACTGTTTAAAATTTTGGGCCACATTCCGGTTTTCGCCCGGGGCCTCGAATTTCTGGAGACGGCCCTGCGATCGAGCTATGGAGGAGCGCGCTGCCGCCGGGGCGCGTCGGGTCGGGCGCAGTGGCATGTGCGCCGTGCCGGCCGTTTTTGGAGGGACGCCGCAGGGGCAGGGACAGGGGCAGGGAGCTGACGCGCGCCCATGCATGCATGCATGCATGCGTGCCCGGGACGGTGCATGCGCGACAAGACGCACGGAATCAATGCGTTTTGGTGCCGCGCAGATGGCCGGGCATGCCCCCGTGGCGTACGTGGCCGCGACCGACTGAGCGCCGTGGTGGAGTACACGGAAGCGACGGCGCTGCTTGACCGCTCGGCCGTTCCATGTGTGCACCATTAGGCCTGCTTTCGTCTGCTCCTGCGCGCTACGTGCCGTTTTGACGATGTCGACAGGAAAGGCCCTCCCGCGTCCCGCCCCACACGTTGCTGTATTTTTGCATGCCAAAGGCACCAAACTACGGAAGAGAAAGAGAGGTGATTTCGATCGACGACGTCGTGTGGTCCTCCTGTGCATGATGCACTCTCAAAGGTGTGCATCTGCATCGGTGGTAGAACGAACGGATATTGTTTTGGTGCGTGAGTGTAGAAATGCATGCTCTAACCAATACAATCACAAGACCTATCTGATGAAAAAGATTATGCAATACATTAGAGCAACTTCAATGGGGCGACCCAAACAGACGCGTGCTTTGTTCGTTTTTTGTCCGTTTGAGTCGGTCACGAACGTGCGCGTCCGCATTTTAGAATTGATCGGCTTGACCGTCCAACGGGGAGGCCGATCCAAACGTACCGCCGTGGATAAAAAATAACAAGTTGCACGAAATAAACATAAATAAACATAAAGTGGCTGGTCAAACGCCGGCCAAAGTCCACCTAAATCTAATAACATTAAATAAAACATTAAAAAAAAGTCTGCGCCCACCTGATGCCGACCCGCACGCTGCCCTAGACGTCGTCGGCCTTGCTCTTGCTCTTGCCGTTGACGCCGCCGTCGTCGGTGAGGTCGATGAAGACCGGAGCAGGGCCAGGCCACCCGAACGCCGCCTGGTACGCTGCCACGGCAGCCTCCTACGACGTCTGCTGGGGCGGCGGCATTGTGGCAAGCCGCGCGCCTCCTCCTCCTCCTCCTCCTCCTCCTCCTCCTCGAGCTGGAGCGCCTCCGCGTCGCGTTGGAGCATGGTCTTGTAGCACATCTGCTCCTCGCCGTCGGCCTGCTCCTGGTGGAGCCAATGCTCCTTCCATCGCTCGAGGTTGGCCGCCTCCTCCTCCGTGTCGCGGCCAGAAGTGGACGGAGGCGCGCGCCCACTGCGCAGATCGCTCGTCCAAGAGTAGGCCTCCTCCGCCAAATGGGTGGAGGCGGAGCGCCTGGCTGCGGCTCTCCCGGCTTGGGCCGACGGGCGGCGACGTGGCGATGGCGGCACGAAGAGCGGGTGGGCGAAGTCCCCCGCCAGGCAAGGGCTTGCTCTCACCATCCCAGTGCAAATCCCTCCTGAGGCGGCTAGCCTCCAACACAGGTCTTTGCAGGCCTCCTCGAGGGCGGCTTGGTACTCGCCCCGCCTCCATGTCCTCCGGCTCTACCTGCTGGCGGTGGTGGGAACGGCGGCGGATCGACATCGACACCCGAGCGCCGCTGTTCGTGTTCGAGGGCGAACCACGCCTCCAGGCTAGAGTCGGCGGTGCACTCCGTAGCCGACGCCGCTCCGGCGTGAGTGCTTGTGCGGCGCTTCGACCTCGTCGTCGTCGCCCGCTTCGTACGCGGAAACAGCCAAGACGGGATCCGCCGCGATCCAGATGCTAACGGTGCGGTAGCGTGACATCGGGGTACGGCAGTGGCTGCCTGTACTCCCAGTGCCATCGCGCTTGGTGCATCGGGATGTGCATGCGCCGACGACCAGGGCGGAAACGCGTCGCCGTCGGAGGAGGAGGGGGAAGGGGAGCACGGGAGGACGAGGCGCCGGGGGTGCCCTTGCCCTTGCCCTTGCCATTGCTGCTACCGAAGAGGCCCATGGGCGCGCTAGGGTTTGCGGTCGCCGGCGAGGAAGCAAAGGGAGTGGTGGGGGGCCAGATGTGGATAGAAGAAGTGGATGAGGCCGACCCCGCCGCACGCGTGGTTAAAAAAGGACGCTTTCACTGGCTGACGCGTGCTCATTGTCGGTGGTCGCTATAAATAAGACGACCGGTGGCGGTTGGGTGGTCAGCAGTGGGACGCGGCGACGGCGAGGAGATCGCGTCCGTCCGTCTGCGTTTACGCATTCCAGGCGCAATTTTGGGCCGGAAATGGGTCGGCGCGGACGCCAGGCGCGGACACGATTTAAGTTTGGGTCGGAGCGTTGGACCGTCACTTTTGTCCGCGCCGACCCAAACAGACGCGGGCGGACGAAATGAATCGCCCCATTGAAGTTGCTCTCACGTGTGGCTCTGTGCCATGCAGAATTGCACGATCTATCCAATGCAATCAAAAAACCGATTTGATAGAAAAGACTAGACAATACATGCATGGTTGGCAACGAGCTCTGCTCATGGCAGGTCGCTGATGGGCTCTAGGCAGCCATATAACTTGATTAATCACCTGTAGGTCAAATGTTGTGCATTGATTGTGTACTGTTGTGGCACACTCGACCTGAGCAGTGCTACATCTCCATTTATTTATTTTGTGAAAACAATGCCACTACATCTCTATTATTCCTGGACAGTGAAAATCATTGATTGGCTATGCAACAGTGCCTGCTCGACACAGGCCAAAACTCGAAGATGACCAGATTGGACACGATGGAACTAATCGAAACCATGCACACATGCACCGTGTCCGTGTGAATAGCGTTCCATTTTAGTCGGCCCTTACGTACCCAAAATTAATTGCGTATGGTCCAAGGAGGTCGGCTTGTAATCGACATGCTTTTAATTATTGGGTCCTGTCGAGTGAGATGCACATGCATGTGTGCAAGGATGCATTGGCGCAGCGCTACGCAAAACAGCACTCAAGAGTGCCACTGGCTCCAAAGGGGCTCCAGCACTCCAGCGTAGCTGCGGGGACTCGTAGGCAGATCCACGCGCTGACAGTTCAATAAGCTTCACGAGCATCATGCATGGGCTCATGGCCGTGGATACATACTTACCAAAAGCTGGTGTGGTCAAGACACGCAGCAAGGGGCTGGGATGACCTGCAACAACTATTACGCCCAATAGCTACACGTAAGAGCATCTCCACTCGCCCCACTCCCCCCCAAAGGCCCCTGGGCGTTTTTTTTAGCGTCGACGGCGAAAAATCGGCTCAATAGATCAAAGTGCCAAAACCATCCCTGCTCCAACTTCCGGACTGATGTCTTACTTGGATGTGGTCTGTTATAATTGTGGTAACCCTGGCCACCATGTTGACAAGTATCTCAAACCTAAGGGCTGCTTCATTTGCAAAATGGTCACTCATAGGGTGGACAACTGCCCAGTTAGGAAAAAAAGAGCCCGTACTTCAGCCAGGTATGTGGGTAGTGATACGTCTGGCCTTGGTTTCTACCATATGGATGCCCTAAATGTAAATGCCCAGTATCTTGGGTCTCTCAAGAATGTTGGGATAGTTCTTGTGGAAACTGAAGATGTGTCTAAACAAGAGCTTGCCAGTGAATTTGTAGATATCTACAGAACCAACTGGCCATGGCCCATCAATGCCTTGGATGAGTGGACATTTCTGGTGAAATTCCCCCCAGAAGTTGATGTGGTGCAAGTAGCTGGATACCCCTGTTTTGGTCTCAAAAAGAAAAATGTAACAGTGAATGTTGAGGTGTGGAAGGGCAATATAGATGCTGAGCAAGACCTCCAGGAGGTATGGATCAAGATCAGAAAGTTTAACCCCAAGTGGTGTGAGTGGAATATGTTGGATCAGATCACATCTGCACTAGGGGTGCTGATTGATGTGGACTGGCAACATAATTTCAAGAGCTTCTTTGAAACTGTTAGAGTCAAGATTTTATGTAAAGACCCCTCAAGAATCCCAGAAGAAAGACTGTTTGGCATAAGTGGCAAGATCTACAGGTTCCTAATTGAGGTGGAACCAGCTTTACCTGCTGCTGAACCAGTCTCCTCCACAAACCCCTCTTCTGGTACTCATCTGTCTGTGGATGCTGAACACAGAGACACCACCTCTGAAGATGCAGGATCTAACAGAGGATCTAGGACCGGTTCAGACCATGGCTCGGTGACTGGATCTGGTGCCAACGTCCCAAGGATCCAATCCCTGGGCCACAATCATATGGCTGATGATAATTAACACCCCCACTTCCCTGCTGATAACAGTCTGTTGATTTGTTGGAGGACTATGAGGACCCTGAACTTGAGCAGGTTGCTGATGCTCCTCTGTCTGATAAGCTCTATGAGACTGAATTCCCTGTGCTCTCAAAGAACACCCACTCAGTGCAAAAATGGGGACAACTGCAAGCTTCTAGGATGAGCTCTAGGATTGTTGGAGATAAAAGAACTATCATTGAAAAAGCCCAGCAACTCAAAGAGGTCCAGAATCTAGAAGCCCCTAAAAACATGGTATGAAAACTTCCACCTTCTCCCATTTCAATAACCCCACTTTTATCTCTGTAGCTTCCAGTATTGGTGTGGAAATAGATGTTGTTGACAGGAATATTGAGCCTAAGTCTTTTTTTACATATTGTTAAGGCCTTGGACAGAACTGTGGGCTCTGTCCGAAACTGTGGCTCTCCTAGTAATACTAATCGTGAATTTAGAGAGGATCCACCTGCTAATCATGATGAAGGTGCTTGGGCTTTGATCTGTAAACATAGACGGGGCAAGCACCATGTGGGAGTAGATTCTTTATGAATGCTCTCTTCTGGAATGCGAGGGGCATCTCTGCCCCTGGTAGGAAACCTCTTATTCTTGATACAATTAGTAAAACTCATTCTACTATCCCAGGTTTCCAGGAAACTAAGAAAGAAGATTTTTCCATTTCCTATCTTAAATCCCTTGTTGGTACTAGAGACTTCTCCTGGCACCACCTCCCATCCACACGCTCTGCTGGGGGCATCCTGATGGGAGTGGACTAGGACATTTTTGAAGTCTTGTCTTGGTCTCATCTTGATTTTTTAGTTGGATGTTTAGTTAAACTTAGAGCTAATGACCATATTTTTAGAGTAATTACTATCTATGGCTCTCTGTATGAGGAAGGAAAAGAAGCCTTCATCTCTGAACTTCATAAGCTATTCATAGATGTGGACACACCTACTGTGATAGGTGGGGATTTTAATTTAGTTAGGAATTCTAGTGATAAGAGTAATGGTGTGCTCAATCACAAATGGAGTGACAAATTCAATGCCTGGATTGAAATTTGGAGCCTCCTTGAGATTAAACTCTCTAGCAGAAAGTTCACTTGGGCCAATAACTAGGTGGATCTTATTATGTCCACCATTGATAGAACCTTTTGTGACATTAGTCTAGATAAAATCTTCCCTTTGTCCACTAGCAGAGCTCTACCTCGATGTGGGAGTGATCATGCCCCCATTCTTTAGGACTCTGGTATGAGTCAGCTCCCAAAAAGGAGTAGTTTCAAGTTTGAGAAGTGGTGGTTGCTCAGAGAAGATTTCTCTGGACTAGTTAAGAAAATTTGGTCAGAACCTACTGGAGCTACCACTCCCATTGAAAACTGGCAAATCAAACTTAGGAGATTTAGGAAAATTACTAAAGAGTGGAGCACCAATGAAGAAGCTAACCTTACAAGGTATAAAAGCATTCTCCTCCAGGAATTTGATGCTTTAGACATCAAATCTGAAAAATCTCCCCTGGGTGACTCTAAACTCATCAGAATGAATTTCATTCATGGCGAGCTTAAGAAAATTGGCTCAAGGAGGAGATTAAAGCTAAGTAAATGTCTATAGATAGAGATATTAAATAAGGAGACAGGAACACTGCCTATTTCCATGCAGTGGCCAACCAAAGGAGGAGGAAAACCCTTATCCACTCTCTGGATGGTCCAAATGGCCTTGATATGCTAAAGGTTGCTAGTGATTTCTACAAGGATCTGTTCAAGAAAGAAGAGAGCTTTGGATTTAGCTTGAGCTCTGATTTTTTTCTCCCCTGGTGAAAAAGTTTCTCCTGAGGAAAATGAGTTGCTAGAAGCTCCTTCCTCTGAAGAGGAGATTAAATTAGCTATGTTTGGATCCTACCCAGATGGAGCCCCTCGGTCTGATGGGATCCCTTCCTTTTTTACAACACTTCTGGGATCTGATCAAACCTGATTTGATTGCTCTCTTCCAGGTTTTTCATAAGGGGGAGCTGAACATAAGTAGGCTTAATTTTTCTATGCTCTCCCTTATCCCTAAGGAAGCTGAAGCTAATTCCATGAAAAAATTTAGACCTATTAGTCTTATCAACTGTAGTTTTAATTATTATTTTTTCTAAAGTTCTAACTAATAGGCTTTCCAGGGTACTGTAGAGGCTCATTGCCAGTAATCAATCTGCCTTCCTTAAGGGGAGGTACATCTTAGAGAGTGTTGTTACTGCCCATGAGGTCCTTCACTCAGTCCACTCTTCTAAAGAGTATGGGTTAGTGCTCAAGCTGGACTATGAGAAAGCTTTCGATAAAGTTGACTTGAACTTTCTAATGGAGCTTTTAAAACTTAGAAGATTTGGTGGTAAATGGGTTCAACGGATCCACCAGCTCACCCATGGGGGGTCTGTGGGTGTCAAACTTAATTATGTAAAGAGTGATTTATTTCTATCTGGAAAAGGATTGAGGCAGGAAGACCGCATCTCTCCGCTCCTTTTCAACCTAGTGGTAGATGTTCTCACTAAGATGCTAGCTAAAGCTGCTAGCCAGGATTTGATTGCTGGGCTCTGCCCAGAGGTCTGCCCTGGGGGGATCATCTGCCTTAAAGTTGTAAAGATTGCTATGCTGATGACACCATTTTGTTTATTGGCAAAAACTCTGATCATGCGAGAAACCTTAAAGTTGTCTTAACTTGTTTTGAACAAGTTTCAGGTATGAGGATCATCCCCATTAATATGGTGGTTGAGGAGTTCAACACCTACCTCTCTATTTTAGATTGTAGTGGGGGGGTTCCCTATCAAATACTTGGGGATCCCTCTTCATTATGATAAGCTTAGGAGAGAGGACATCCAACCTCTTTTGGACAAAATTCTTAAAAGAATTGCTGGATGGAGAGGGAAGCTTCTATCCTACAAAGGCAAACTGGTCTTGATACAAGCCTGCCTTGCCAGCATCCCTATTTATCTTCTTTCATTCTTTAAATTTCCTAAATGGACAGTCCAAATGATCAACTCTCAGATGGCTAATTGCCTTTGGAATGACCTTGAAGGTCAAATGAAACTACATTTAGCCAATTGGGGGATGGTCTCTATGAAAAAAGAGTTTGGAGGGATGGGTATTCCCAACCTCCAAGAGATCAACATTTGCCTCCTAGGGTCTTGGATCAAGAGATATTATGAGGGGGTGGGGATAAACCCTGGAAAAAGATTATTGACCACAAATATATGGCTGGCAGAACTAATATCTTTGCTCCTCGCCCTACCAAGAAGACCTCTAGATTTTGGAAAGGGATTAATTCTATTATTCAAGCTTTTAAGTTTGGATATAGATGGAAGATTGGTGTGGGTGATAAAATTAGATTTTGGGAGGACACTTGGTTTGTGTCGGGGAGGCTGATCGTAACCCACGAACACCTATGGGACCGGCGGACCGAGCCCCTTTCGGTTCGGTGGGGGGCGGAGATCGCACGAAGAGCAGATCGAGGCGATGCACACGAGCCGTTTACCCAGCTTCGGAGCTCTCTGGAGAGATAATACTCCTACTGCTGCTTGTTTGATTGTATTGTGTTCTTCTAGGGAGCATAGAGAGCTACAAGACCTAGCGTGAGAGTCTCTAGTTTCGAATGAGTCGAACCGAACCCTTTCTACGTTGCACATGGGCATCCTTTTATATGCTCAAGGGGTCACCAACAGGTGGCAACGTAGACGAGGGCAAAAAGGGAAAAATACTTGTGGTTGGTACAGCTACTTTGTACAGTGTATTCTACCTAACTCTGACGGCAAGGGACAAAAGCATTAAATGCCCGTCCATGTCGCCTAAACAGTGCAACAGGGACCGTCAGGAGCGCCACCGCTTGCCACGATGGCGTTTTTGTTAGCGCCGCATCGCTGCTCTCCGCCGGCTGCACAGCCTCTTGACACGCTGCTACCGAATGGTCTCATGGCGACACGTTGGTGGATGAGCTGGAGCGGAGACAAAGAGAGGTTGCCTGCCGCGGCAAGCACCTTGCCGCGGCTGAATCCTTGTCGCGTCCGGAAGCTTGTCGCTTACCGAGCCTTCCCGGCAAGCTCCTCTTGCCGGGGTCTTGTCTTCTGCGTGCCTTGAGTGGCCTTCCCGGCAAGTTCCTCTTGCCGGGGCCTTGTCTTCTTGGCTTAAATACTTTGTTCTTGAATGGCTCCAAAGGAACCATGGAGGACCTTAAGCGGTCACTAGGCAAGCCTTGCCGCTGGTGTTTGAATCGCCTGCACGAGTTCGGGATACTAGGGTACCCCTACTCTAGTACACCGACAGAGCCCCGAACTGGGCCACACACGGCGCCGAGCTCATTGGGCCAGGCCCAAACAAAGCGACGGGCAGACACGCTGCCTAGATCACGCCGTTACTTGCTCCGGACCCACCACGCCCCCACGAACAAAGACGCGTCGAACGTGGCGTCATGGGAGAGATCGGGGCCTTCTTTAATTCGAAAAGCGGAACGTCCGCCCCCTCTCCCTCCTTATAAACAGGGGAAACAGGGGCAGGTCGCCCACCTCGCCATTTGCTGTCCCATCACGAAAACCACCGCCGCTCCCCCCTTCTTCTCTAGTCTGAAGAGAGCAACGCTCCGTCCCCCATCGCCACCAGCGCCATCAACGCCGTCGGTCTCCTCCACCACCTCCGCCATGGCTCCGAAAGCCGACAAGGGTAAGGGCGTGAAGTCGGCCGAGGCGCAGCGGCTCGCGGCACTGTGAAAGGAGGGGGCCGTCTTCCCCCACCGGCCTTAAAGGAGCTGAGAGAGGGCTAATACCTCTTCCAGTCGATGATGACGCCTTGCGCATCCGCCGCAAGAAGGTACTCACCGCCGCCGTCGAGTTGGTTCCGAGCGGGTACCACTTCTTCGGCGCTCTTCTTCTATGCGGGCTCGCCCGCCCTCTCTGAAGTTCTTCTGCGATATCATGAACACCTCGGGCTTCGCCTCCTTGATTTCACCCCCAATGATGTCCTCGACCATGGCAGTTTCGACACCTTTGCAAAAATTTGTCGGAGTCCACCCAAACGTAGCCCTCTTCCGCCACTTCTTCATGCCCCGCTTGAGAGAGGAGAGCCACTTGCGGAGGGATTGCTTGGATCTCCGGGATCGGCAAGAAAGAAGCCTATCTCGAAGGAGAGCTCCGAGCAAGTGGGAGGAGTGGAGAGTCGATTGGTGTTGGATCGTTGAGGAGAACCCGCAGCCCTTCATCGCCCAACGCCAAACTCCCATAGTGCGGGCAACGATTGGAGTAACTTGGCGCCGAAGGATGCTAGGTTGAAGATTGTCGTGACTTGGATCTTGCGCCTCGTGCTTGCCGGACTTCACAGAGGCGCCGTTGGCGCAGATTTCCTCGCCGCCAGACGCCTCCCTTGCGAGGAGAGGAGGAGACCTGCTTGGGAGTTCCAAAATGCGGCGACATCATGAGGCTTCGCCGGCCTCAACCGGAATTTCACCGTCTTGGAGTTGGACGCAATGCTCCTGGAGTTGTTCAAGCATGACCCCGATCACCCCGAATGGTTCATGTTGCCGAGGGAGTCGCCCCATTGTGCAACAATTCTTCGCCGACCGCATCCGCGCGATGATGCCGTGCCAGCGATTCCCATGGAATCGCTCCAACTCGCAAGAGCTCGCGGATGACGCCGTGCAGCAGATTCTTCGATAGCTTGGAAGAAGTGCCGATCCGCCCGACGAATGTAAGTGGCTCACCCGCGACACCACCGACGCCGAGATGCGCGCGACGCCACTGTGTTGGAGGAGGCGGCAGAATGCCACTGCCGGGCGAATTTGAATTTACTGTGGAGGAGGCGGAGGCAGCAGGCGGCAAGCCTTGCCGATCGAGAGGAGCTTGCCGGTAGCGATGGAGCAGGCCGAGCCTCGGTTGAGCCGAACGAGGCTGCCAGGGCGCCTCCTCCCACCTTCAAGTAACTTGTCATGGCGGAGCCCACAGCTCCACCAAGAAGGTGTCTCCGCAAAGCGGGGAAGTGACAGGCGGCAGACGGGCTAACAGCAGAGCAGGCGACGCGCTTCCATCAAGGGTAAGCACTGCTGCTGGGAGCACCCCACACCGCCGCAACAACCGAGGCGGATCGCCTGTGCCACCGCTGCCACCCCGCCAAGCGGTCAAGAGAACCTACTCCTCCGCTTCGCACCGGAGGCGAAGCTGAATTTGATCTCCGCGCTCAGCTCCGACGAGGAAGAAGAAGAAGAGTAAGCTTTATGCTGTGCTTGTATTTCTTCAATTTGGTTGCTTTGTCTTGTATCTGATTTGTTTATTCTCAACTCTTTCTTTTCGTGACGCTGGCCCAGAGCGCCGAAGAGAGCTAAGACCCCGGTGGTTGTCATCGAGGATGATCCCCTGTGGCAACAGGAGGCGCCTCGAGACCCCTTGCCGACCCGCAACCCTTCTCAGCAGCCCCCAAAGACAGCCCCCGCAGAGTATATGGTTTACTTCATCATAGGCGGCATGGATGCTTCTTCTTTGTTAATATCTCGATCGTTGGTTTGTGTAGGAGCAGAGCAGCCCCGCCAGAGTGTCCCGAGGCCGCCTCGACATGCCATCTGCTTAACTACGCCGCCAAGGGAAGATCCCCCGGCAAGGGAGTGCACCCCGGCAAGGGAGGCTTCTCCGGCAAGGGACGGCCCTCCGGCAAGAGACGACACCGTCGACCCTCCAGTGGCTGAGACTGAAGCTGCAGATCCCATCGCAGGTAAGCCTCTTGCCTGTAAGCTGCCCTTAGGTTCTTTTTCTTCTGTTTTGCTTTTTGAACGTTTGCTTGACTGTTCTTTCTTTTTCTTGTCGTCGGATCCATCCGCCGCGGAGCTGATGGAGACTGAGGTCGCCGGCGAGGAGGACGCGCACGGCAACATTGACGACGCCGCCGTCGCCGAGGAGGAAACCGCGCGACGAGCTCGCCGTCAAGAGGCCGCCAAGGCTGCCACCGCAGAGCCGGGCGAGGGTCCGCGATCGATCGACGACCTCGAGGTCAGCAGGAGCGCGGGCGCTACACCGATCAGCCGATCCCTCCGCCACGCCGCAGCTAGCCAGACTCGAGGAGCCCCAGCCCGCGCCTACTTGAAGGTCGGGCGATGGCGCCTTCATCAAGCTCCCCGGGCGCCGAGCCTAGAGGCCGGTCAAGGAGAGACCTTCGACGGAGAGTTGCTCGCTTCCGCTGGCCGACGCTGGTGGACGCGCCAAGCAGAGCAGCGGCGAATCGAGGAGGAGCAGCATCAAGAGCTGTTGTCGCCTACTCTGCGCCTCGCAAGCCAAACTCGAATCCTGGAAGCGCTTTGTCGGGCGGAGCAGCATATAGAGAAGCGCGGAGGAGCCCGGGAATCAATCAGAAGCTCTCCGGTCCTTGGCAGAGGAGCGGAGCAAGTTGTTGAGGCGCAAAGCCTTCATCCTCGAGAAGGCAGAGGTTGAAGAGCAGCGAGGCTCGCTGCCGAGAAGCTATCCGCAGGAGGGCGAGCCGGCGCAGCGGAAGATCAACCTTGACAGCCACGAGGAGGAGCTTGTCGCAGAGGAGTCACTTGCGGGGCTCTAAGGAAGCAAAGACGCCAAGCAGCCTGCCGAGGCCGCCAAGAAAGAGTTGGAGACAAGAGGACGCAGCCGGGAGGCCGCCTCCAAGAGCGGCGAGGAGTCGCTGGCCAAGCACGAACGCGAAGAAGGACGCCACACTCTTGGCGAAGTTGCAGGGCCGCCTCACCGAGAGGATCAAAGAGCTCGATGCCACCTAGGACTCCAAGGCAGACCTTGAGCCAAGCTGACCACCTTGATGCGTATGCCGGACGGGCCAAGGAGCGGAGGTGGCCTTGTTGGAGAAGATCAAGACCGACGAGGAGCTGCCGACGAGTGCCACAACCGCCCGTAACACCTTCGAGAGAACGTGATGCATCGGACGGAGGGTCTCAGAGATACCGCCGCCGCCATCGACAAGGAGCCGATGGAGCTGGGGATGGTGGATCTCGGCACTCTCCGACGAGCGCCCAACCCAGCGCTAAGCTCAGCTGTTCTCAAGGGCGCAGGACGTTTCTTCACGACTTCGGAAGAGATCCCAAAGCAGCTGGCCGAGGAATCGCGCCAAATCTGCGGGAGCTCTCCGTAGGTGTTGATGAAGGTGGCCTTCCGCAATCCAGGCCTCAACCTCAATGGCGCCCTCGCATCCTTGCCGCCAGATGCCGATGTGGAGGCGCCAAAGCCCTTGTCGCACCCATTGTGGACAAGGTGGGCAAGATCAAGCTGTTGATGGCGCACTGCAGAGATTAGGCCGCCCATTTTATCTTTCCCTTGTCGCTGCTGATCATGTTTAGGAGAACAATCTATTAGATATGCGATAAGTTATTTTTGTAATATAACTCTATCTTAGGCAATGATTGCAATGTTATTTCCTTTACTTGATTCCTTCCTTTGTATGTTTGTGCCCTACGCTTTTAGGGAACTTATCGGCTGGCACCTTTGTCGCGAAGGCCGAAAGTGAACGTCAAGAGCCTCGTCAAGCGGTGCCGCCCGATAAGCAACCTTGTCGCAACTAGTTGCAGCTCACTTAACTTGTTGAGTGGACTCGAAACAAAGTAAGGGCGCAAAACTAGCTACGAGTTGGTTCCTCCGCACAGGTTTTCCATACAAAGTACTATCGCTCGAGGAAGATAACTTAAAAATTTGAAACCGATTGCTCAAACTTTGGCAACTTAGCTTTTCCTGCTGCTTGCTTCCCGATAAGGTGAAACTTCCTCGAGCAACGCTTTTGGTCCATGGCATTATCTTCTCCTTCCCCGGGTCAACTTGTGTAAGGGGGAACCTTCCTTTCTTTGAGAAAGAGAAAGAAGAGAAAATAGTTATGGAGCCTTATGGCTCGTTATTGCTTACCGGTGTGGGTGCTGCACAAAATGTTAGATAATACATGCAAAATGATTATGAAAGCATGTATTTAACAAGTCGTATGCAACATATGAGCTTTATCGATGCACGGGTCTCATACCGCTTTGTACAAAGGATTACATGCAACATGGGCAAGACTTGTATAAGGTGGTTGCTTAACAGGTTCCGAACCGCGCCTCTATGGGTAAAACTTACGAAGATGCTCAATATTCCAGGAGTTGCTCACCGAATGCCATCTTCGGTCTCAAGGTGGACAGCGCCAGCCTAGTGACTCGTCTCACCCGATAAGGGCCTTCCCACTTTGGCGCCAACTTGTTGGAATTCTTATGCGGACTGAACGCTACCAAGAACAAGGTCGCTTTCCTTGAGACTTCTTCGGCACTAACTTTGCGGCTATGGTAGCGGCGCAAAGCTTGCCGGTAACGAGCAGCTCGTGACACAAGCTGAAGACGGTCCCTCCTCAAGGAGCAGCGCGCCATCTTGTCGCAGCTGCTCTTGCTCAAGCTCATCATAAGCGAGCACTCGAGGTGACCCGTATACGAAGTTCCGTGGGGAGAACTGCCTCGCTCCATAGACTAGAGCGAAGGTGATCGCCGGTGGCTCGATTTGGCTCGCCCCGATCGACCAAAGAACCACCGCAGCTCCTCAATCCAGTTTCTTCCGCACTTGTGCAGCTCGTCGAAAGTTCTGTCTTGAGCCTCGCAGCACTTCAGCTTGTCTTGCCCTCTCGCTTGACCGCTGTTTCGGATAAGCAATGGTTAAGCAGCACCTTGGCGCCAAGATCTTGGACGATTTCATGAAGGTGCGGTCAGAACCTGTGTGCCGTTGTCGGTGATGATCCTGTTAGGAATCCCAAAACGGCAAACAATCGACCAAGAACTTGATCGCCGATCGTGTTGTCACCTTCCTCATCGCTTCCACTTCCGCCACTTTGTGAACTTGTCGATTGCGACGCATAAG